>JAVSBV010168040.1:0-14047 GCA_033117975.1 Parotocinclus spilosoma | reverse complement strand
AATTTAATACAATTTGGAATAAGGCTGTAACGTAACAAAATGTGGAAAAAGTGAAGCGCTGTGAATACTTTCCAGATACACTGTATGTGTGTGTGTGTGTGTGTGTGTGTGTGTGTGTGTGTGTGTGTGTACACACTGTTCACAAAAAATAGGAGATATTTATTTCTGTGATATTTCAATTTTATATGACATATTTAACATTATATTGTAAGATTTTATATTTAATTAAACAATTAAATATATAATATATATGAAATATATATTATTTTTTTTTAAAGTGTATATATATATATATATATATTATCACGGGGGTTACGTTCCAGGACCATCCGCGATAAATGAAAACACAAAATAGGGACATTATATGTATTAAAGTATTTATACACTATTTCAGCTGTTGAACTTTAAAATTGTTTGGGTGGCATCGTAGGACTTGGAATGAATTCAATCTATAATGAAACTTTCACAAACAGCGAACACAACACAGCAGACAAAATCTTGTAAGTAACAAGTAGCGACTCAGGTGGGCGATGCTCTTGTCTTGCTTCTCGTTTTTGGTGCGTATTCATCCGCTAAGTAAATTTTTACTATTTATGTGACATGATCTTATGATTTGTAACATTCCTTTATTGTTAGAATTAATATTTTAAATATATTTTTTATAAATTTTGTGATTTGTTTAATGTAAAAGTTAATCAAATAAATGTATATGTATACGTTAACTATACCACACGTACTACGCATGTGCAGATCGAGTGCCGCGAAACACGAAAATCCGCGATATATTTTTCAATTAATATTTTTTGAAAACCCGCGATTCTCCTTGTTTTTACGCTCAATGTCCATTTGTCCGTTTCAGTTACCATATAGAAGCACTTTGTGGTTATTACAGACTGTAATCCATCTGTTGTTTTTTTTTAGCTCTACATGCTTTAATCGTCCCATTTACTATGCTCTTCAATGGTCAGAACCCTTACACTGCAATGCTACGATTGATCCACCAACCGAATAGGACCTGCTCTGTACTGGTCCTTTGGGGATCCTAACCATTAGAGAACAGCTTAAAGAATAGTTAAAAAAAATCAAGCAACCTCTGGATACCTTTGAGTCCAGGGATGAAAAATGGCTAAATGGGCACCATTTGTCCATTTTCACTTAGGGGTGTGCTCTCTTTTGTTGCCAGTGGTGTATACATTAATGGATAAGTTATTTAGAGCAAATTTACACTGTTATACAAACTGTAGACTGCTGTACATTCTGCCAAAGTGCAGTGTTGTTCCATGAAAAGAGTATTAAAGAGTATTAAAATAGTAAAAAGTACAAAAATGTGAGGGATGTACTTAATTTTGGTATTATATATACGGAAAGTATTCAGCCCCCTTTTAATTTTTTTACTTTTTGTTTCATTGCAGCCATTTGCTAAAATTAAAAAAAATCTCATTAATGTACATTCAGCATCCCATCTTGCCAAAAAAAAACAGACGTAGAATTTTTTGTAAATGTATTAAAGAAGAAAAACTGAAATATCATATGGTCACAAGTATTCAGACCCTTTGCTGTGACACTCATATTTAACTCACAAACTGTCCATTTCTTTTGATCCTTCTTGGGATGGTTCATTGGAGTCCAGCTGTGTTTAATTGAACTGATTGGACTTGATAAGGAAAGGCACACACCTGTCTATATAAGACCTCACAGCTCACAGCACATGTTAATGCAAATGAGAATCATGAAGTTAAAGGAACTGCCCAAGAAATTCAAAAACAAAATTGTGGCAAGGCACAGATCTGGCCATGGTTTAAAAAAATGTCTGCAGCACTCACTGTTTCTAAGAGCACAGTGGCCTCCATAATCCTTAAATGGAAGAAGTTTGGGACGACCAGAACTCTTCCTATACCTGGCTGTCCAGCCAAACTGAGCAATCGTGGAAGAAGAGCCTTGCTGAGAAAGGTAAAGAAGAACCCAAAGATCACTGTCACCAAGCTCCAGAGATGCACTTTTGATTTTAGCAAATTGCTGCAATGAAACCACCAGTGCAAAATGTAAAGGTGTTTGAATACTTTCCGTACCCACTATTATTATAGTAATATAATTCTTTTTTTTTCTTCTGGTTTTAGGCGTAGTCATAGCTGTGGTTTTCATAACACTATGCATGGTTGTTGTGATGGCACGCTTCCTGTACCAGCACAGGCAGAACCGGAGAACCACCAGCATACAAGAAAAGGAGCAAAGGTGTAGCCTAGAAGCTGCCTACAGGGCAGAACTGCACCTGAATCAGTCCATAAGAGAAAGTATGAAGGAGTACTACATCTAATGAACGTATAAAGCCTTTAGCCTATCAAGTTGTTCCTGCCTGTTGTTTAGTATTTTGCACGCATGTGGTGCAGATCTCATCTATCACAGGCTACGTGGATAAGGCCCTACATGACTGAGGCTTTGGAAACTGTAGGAATCTGCAGATCTAGGTAGGTAGTAGCTAGTAGATGCCTATCCTGCTGGCCCAGAGGAGCAGGCATGATAATGGTGTTATCAGGATTGTCCCTGTATTTCTGAATTAGTGGGTTATATTCCAATGCAATTTTTTTTATCTTCTTATTCTTTATGTTTTTTTCTATAATACTGACTGATTGATGATTAATTGCCTTAAAATACATCCTTCAAAAAAACATTTCTGCTGAGCTGGACATAAAAATGCAAACACCTCCATATAGATTTTTTTTAAGTTATGCTTATTTTTTTTAAACTGGTTTGAATCTGGCCCTTAAAATATTCCTAAAAGTTGTCAACAATGTTTCAAGTTGGTAAAATGTTGTTATGCTAGTGAAAGAATGTTGACATATTCTCTTTGTATGACCTATAAAATATCTTCACTTTAAACATAACTGTTCAAAGATTGTTATTGTTAAATCCACACAACACTTGTTGTGATTTGGAAGACTTGTGAATGTGATTATGGAGGTATGGGTTTTAGAAATTGATCAATTGAAAGTAAAAAAGTTTAGTCATATCTGTCCAGGCCGTGTTAATACATTTTTATCTTAATTATATTTGATCACTTCCCATTATTTTCTTTCCTTTTTCTTTATGTTTTACCGTTATTATTTAACATTTTAAGTCATATATCAGAGTATATGTTAGGGTTATGAGAAAAGCTCTGAATAAAATTAAAACAGTTGACTCATAGATATAGAGTTGTGCTAAGAAGTGCTTTACCTTGCATGTTCTCTGGGCACCTGACAGTCTTACACTTTTTTTTTCATAGATTTATTCAGATTATCCATTCAATAAAACACATAATCATTCTAACTGAGGTTTTTATTTGTCATGTCATTTTATTTACAAAGGAAAATTTTTCTAACTTAATGGAAGTGTCCTTTAAACATTATTCCCTCTTTTCTATCTTAACTTATATGGAATATTTTAGGCCTGTTTTGTATAACTGTACAGCTACATTGTAAATAAATATCTATATATTTAATAAAACAGTGCTTTGTTACCAGTTGTGTTTGCTGATTTTAACAGCTAACAGGGATAGAAGTTATTCACAGTTTATGAGTTCAAACCTTTACAGTGTGCCACCCTGAATTAAAAAAAATAATTCTTGACTGCTCAGCACAGCTATACATTACTTTATAAGTCAAACACATTTACCAAATGCTTTTACCAAATTCATTAACTCATTCACTTTCTTATCCGTTTGATTATGTACAGGGTCATGGGAGAGCTGGTGTCTAGCCAGCGCCATAGGATGCAAGGCAGGGACAATCCTAGACAGGGTGCCAATCTATGATAGAAATTTCATAAATGTAAAATTTAAATAAGATATTACTATTGAAGCCTCATTTAGTCATTCATTGTCTTGTCCATTTACCCTAGTAAGGGTCGCATGAGAGCTGGTGGCACAGGGCACAATGCAGGAATACACACACTCACGGCACTTTGGAAACACCAATTACCCTAACAAGCATGTATTTGGGATATGAGAGGAAGCCGGAGTACCCAAAGAAATCCCACACAAGCATGGGGACATGCAGACTCTACAGACTCCATGCAGGCAGATCCCAGGATGTGGATCAAACAAGGATTCTCTGTGGAAGCTCACCATTAGTGATTGCCTACCTTGATATTCCATTAAAGGAAATATATGAAAAAAATGTAAGAAAATGTGTGATTTTGCACAAAAGGTAAATATAATGCCAGATTATGCACAATATAACTATGAGTATGTGAATATTAAATGCATGCCTTGAAGAAGACGATGTTGTATAATAAATCTGACACCAAAACTCCCTTCGCTAAGTGCCACACGTGTCACCAGTAGGCATGCCATAACTGCACATTAACTGTTTTTTGAGGTCAAATAATTAATTAGCCACAATCTATATACCCAGCAGATACCACCACAGTCTAATGAGGCACTTTCATTGCATTACACTTCATGCCTTTCATTAAAAAGCACATCATGTGAGTCCATATGAATCATCAAAAGGGAAGTTTCAAAAGGTTTCAAAATAATTTAGGTAAAATTATACCTATATCTGTTATAGCTACAGTCAGATGCTTTTCCAAGTGTATTGTACAAATATGGACATTTTCCAAAATGTCTCCTAAATGTATTTTAGAGCCAGCTTCACAGAGATGTTACAGGCATATGCCAAGTAGAAAATGTTCAGAAAAAAATGTTCACATGGACAAGGAATTAATGTGACAAACCTTTTTCAAGCGATACAGTACAGAGTTACATTCACAAATGCCAACTTTATTGTGCAAACGTTTACCATGTCCATCTTTTCTGGACTTGTAGGCATTTGAGATCACACAGTAGTAATGTACTGTAGTCAGACAAATCTTTTTTTTTATTTTTTAAAGAAAAAAGAATAGATGACAAAGACAAAAATGATCGTACATCCAGTTATCAACAAGAAGTCCAAAAGCCAGGGTAAGTCACAGTATGAAGCTAGTACATTGTCAAGTACAAGTACATTGATATTTCAGAGCAACATATGCTGATATCAAAATTACATCTTTTAAAGAGATGTCCATGCATTTAACCATATATTGCACCTATTACAAAGATATGGCTTGGGCATGGGTACTGACTTGGCCAACCTGCAGTTCCCAATGGAAATTCTGTGAAGAAATGGAAAATGTGACAATAGCAGCCCCATACTGTTGTGTGGTCTAAGATTGTTCTTACATTTTAAACTATCTATATATATTAAGTTACAATATTTCCCAATCTACTAGCCACAAGATAAGCAGCTGGTGCTTTTTTTCATTGAAATGAATTATTTAAAAGGTTGAACCATAATTAGCTACATTTAATATAAATAAATAATATTCATTTTTAAAATATCACAATCTCACTTTAACAGCAAACAAGCATCTGGAAAAATTGAAATAAAAAGGTATGCATGACCTGCAAGGCATTCTGAAGGTCACCCAGAATGGCTGCTGGAGATGCTTTCCATCTACATATGATTAGTGATTAACAACCAAATTCTTCACATGTTCTCTTAGAAGCTAATAAATTAAATATAATTGCATGCAGCCCTCAGGGGAATATAAACTAAGTGAATGTAAACAAGCTAAACAGTATGCTGTAAGTACTGTACAAGTTAATAACCTTCAATTAGCAACTTAAAAGACTAATCACAATTACATAATTGTATAATTATTTTAGCTATTTAGAGTAAAATCGGTGAACATAATCTGTAATACCCTGCTGATGTATGCTTAACATAAAAACTTTTATTAGACATTTAGATATTGAAACATTTTAAGCAAGAATAAAAAACAATTTATTAGCTGCTTATTTCCCTTGCACGTGCGAAGACAGAAATTAACCGCAGTTTGCACCAAGAAATGCTATAAAAAAAGTATAGTTCCTTAGCGATGCCAGTTTTAACATTTCCTCAGTTCCAACATGACCAATATGTTAATTAGCTTGTGAACCAGTCAGGTGTGTTGAACAGATGGCATTCAAACTTGTTCAAACATTTGAACATGTTCTGACTGTTCAAGTAGAATCATAGGCTGTGTTTATAATGGCACTTTTGAATATGCAATGTTGTACATTCAATTTGTGAACAACATTCATGTTTCATTTCATTATTTAACATAATTATGTGTTTTACACACATTTAAAAGTAGAATCAGAAGGGATACATTATAATAATAATTATTTATATCACATAATACTACTTAAATTACGCAAAAAAGTGCAGTACACCTAATGAGACAAACATGACGGGAGCTAATTTCATGAATGGCACTTTCTTAATGTTGGGCTAAAATATTGTTTTGTACGTTTTAATAAAAATAAACATGATTTACATGTCTGTTTACTCTTTAATTAAATTACTGTCAAAATCTGGTTTTCTGTAGTTATTGGATTAGTATGTGACTGTAAATGCATCAGATTACGATTAATACAAACAAATCACAAAAAAAAAGTTTCAAACATTTTATGGATTAACTTTTTACAGTCTGTTTTAGGCTCTGTTATGAGCCTTGCTCAGGAGCCCAACAGCGAAAGCTTAGCAGAGTTGCAATTTGATCTCTGTCCCCTCTGGTCAATAGTCAATTTCCTTAACCACTAAGTTACCATAGTCCTTAATAGCTCTGAAGTTTAGTCATTTAGCAGACACCCTTATCCAAGTCTTACATCAGAACATACATCTGATACAATTTTACAATCCAACCAATTCTTGGTTACAGGATTTGCTCAAGGTGCCAAAACTGCCAGTACCTTGACAGCTAGGCAACTACAGGCTTTATCTATTCTATTCTGTCGGTATTATATGATGGGTACAATACACTGTAAATGTTCAGAGCTAATTTTCTGGTATATCTTAAAGGATGGCAAAATGTAATCTGAAACTCAGTCTGGACAAATTACAGTTGTCCCTCACTTCACTACAGAGCATTCAGAATGCTACAATCCATCCACATGTCAAATTATTTTCATGTAACTCCTTTATTGAGCAGTACCCTGTTGTTGCAGCCAGGGTCAAAACGATTGTCCTCTCTTTTAACTTCAGCCTGCCAGGTACATTTTATGAGATGGAGCCAGGTCACTCAGGTCAAGTCAAGTAGATTTGATTGTCATTTCAACCATATACAGTGGTAAACAGTACACAGTGAAACAAAATAATGTTCCTCCAGGACCAAGTTGCTACATATAACAATAAACTACACAATAAGAGATAAGTGCATGTGTACAGTAGCATGTGCAGCGAAGCAAAACAATTTACAATAAATATGCAGTAAGGTTTACTTGAGTGCATTTTAGAATAATTGCAAACATTAGACTGTACTCTGAAGTTTAGAAGCAGTACTAATGTTATCCAGTTGGTTTCACATTAGCAGTAGATGTGTAGACAGTTTTAAAAGGTGAAGACGTGTGTGTGCCACACAGTGTCACAAGCCTCCCTAACCTATAACAACCCTAACCCCCTCCAGAGTGGGGGCACTGGACCACAGATGCACTTAACATTTCACACTTAGCTCATGCAAGACGTTTTAAACATTGTGGAGCAGCATGCTCCTTGAGTTACATAAAGTTCAAACATACAAAGATGTACAAATGTGTGCTGGTTAATTAGATAGAATATACTAAAATTAAAAAAATCTCCCACGCACGGTACAATATAATGATGGGAGAAGGAAGATGTGCAACCCTGGGCGCAAGGGAGCAACCCTAGATGTGGTGCCAATCCACACAAACACACACAGTCATGCGCACAATCACACAATAAGGGCCACTTTTAGAGACACCAATTAACCTACCGTGCCTGTCTTTGAACTGTGAGAGGAAACCGGAGTACCCGAAGTAAACCAATGAAGACACAGTGAGGACATTCAGACTCCACACAGAAAAGACCCAAGCTGCTCCGCCCTGGGATTGAACCCAGGACCTTCTTCCTGGACGTAAATTTGATGATGTCATAGGAACTGTGCATTTCTGCAGTCATGACTCGGCAAAGCGAACAGGAATGAACTGAGCATATAGCCCTGGGGGGGCCCAGTGGTTAGCGAGGTGGTGCTGGAGGTGTTTTGTCCGATCCGGACTGACTGAGGTCTACTAATCAGGAAGTCCAGGATCTAATTGCAGAGGGCAGTGTTCAGAAGTTCAGTGTTCAGTGCTAAGGAATGATCGTTTTGAATGCTGAACTTAAGTCTTTGAATAGCATTCGAACAAAGTTTCCTTATTGTCCAGGTGGGTGAATGCCAGAGGAAGGGTGATGGATATAGCATTTTCCATTAAGTGGTTGGGACGGTTCATAATTCAAACAGACCAGGGTCCACCGTCTGGTCAGCATTTCTCTGTAAACTGGAAGAAGCAGTTAGCTTCACCTGCGGATACCATTCACAGGCCGACGCAAATAGGTAAACCAGAAACTCATACCTTTCATGCCTTTCCTCCAGTGTACTGGGCTTTAAGCCTCCTTTCATCCCATGGGACCCATAACCTTCAGATGCTCCAGTGGTTGAGGTCTATTTTCAATGTAGTGAGACTATCTGGGAGCAGGCCCACCAACACCTATCCGGAGGTACAAGACACAGGCTGACCCGAGGAGGACCTCAGCTCAGACCTTCCACCCGGGCAACAGGGTGTGGCTCTCGACCAGAGATCTCATTCTCCAGGGGAGTAAGATGCTTTTGCTCATGTGCATTGAGCCTTTCAAAGTAGTAAAGCAGCTAAATGATGTCACATATAAGTTACTGCTCCCTACTCACATGCGTACTCATCCTTCTTTTTTTGTATCTCTCCTCAGGCCTGTCACCCCAAGAGTGCTCGAGAGTGCGGGTGATTGAGGGACTTTCACCTACACTGTTCGGTGTATGCTTCTTCCACATTTCGGAGGATAACTATAACTATGGTTATAGCAATATATAAATATGGTTATTGTGGCCTAAATGTTGGAACACCTGATGCCCGATTTAACTGACTACATGGCCAAGGGATGGTTAAGGAACCGGGGATTCAACCACCCTCCCTAGCTGCCCCTTCATTTCACATATGCTCTGTCCCCTGGCATTGCTGCTGCCATCACAGGCTGCCATGCATTAACCCAAATATTCAGTTTAAGTCAGATTTGTTTATATAGTGCATTTTACAATCGAACAAAAATCAAAGCAGCTTTTACAATGTTATATTAACTATGGTTATATTATATTATTTTTATCTATGTCCAGTTCCAGATTGAGCAAGCCTAGCACAAGGAAATAAATAAGGCAGTGGAAAGAAAAAACTAATGGAAAGAAACCTTGGGAGCACCAAGACTCAATAAGGGACCCATCATTTATTTACATTTACATTTACATTTACTGCATTTAGTAGACGCCCTTAGCCAGAGACAATCTTGCAATCCTCCTTGGGTGGCTTAGATTTTCATAGTAAGAATGTTACTATGAGCAAGTTTGTGGTAGTATAGTAATACTAAGTAAATATGGTGGGCATGGTGGGACTGGATTCTGTTTATGAAAACCAGTAGAGTGATAGGAACATTGGAGAAACATTTTAGTGTGCTGGGTTACAACTGGTCCTGGAACATAAGCTAGGAGAGAAAAGAGAAAATGTAGTTAGTTATTGCAGATATTTTTTTATTAAGAGCACAAAGCCATGTGCAGCATGAAACTCTGGCATCATTTGCTATAGCAGCATAGCTGAAAGAAAAGAACCAGAAGGTAATGTCAAGAAAGATCACGTGAGACATTAGCACCTCCACAGAAATAAAGCCTAGATAGACCGCCCACCAGACACTTCTGACCAAAAGTCAGGGCATGACAAAGGCAAACAGGCCAGGCATGAACCCAGACTCCAGCCTCAGTAATCCGACGCAGTAACTAAATCTAACCAAAAGCCTTCGTAAATAAGCATGTTTTTAGCCTAGACTTGTTGAGTAGCTAGTTGACAATTTTCCACTGTTAACACATGTGGCATGATTAGCACTGTCCCATCATAGCTCTGCAGAGCCCTAGTTTGATACATAGCTTTGACTATGCCTGTATCGAGTTTGCATATTGTCCATATGTTTGCATTGGTTTCCAAAAGGCAATTCAAATGTGATATATATATAATATATTATTATAAAAGTACTGTACTTTTGTTTCTTACTATGTTCCAAAGAGTGTCTCTAAAATGTCCCAGTTTGACAATTTATGGGTTTGCGTCTGTGAGAGATCTGCAATGGATTTTCAACCTGTCTACGTTTTTTATAGACCAGAGCTATATATGGGCCTATGGAGAGCTCAGAAGTATACAGTGTAATCTTAAATTGTACTATCCACACTGATTTCTAAATTATGACCTGTGTACTGGTTGTGAGGCGTAGGAGCTGTGGCCTGCAGTATCTGGTCAACTGGGAGGGCAATGGACCCGAGGAGTGGATCAAAGTAGATCAAAGGTCTTCAGGTTTTGCTTGAACCTTTGCCCTTTAAGCACTGAATGTATTCCAGAATCTTTGCATCATATTATATAATACACTGTAGACAGAGAAATCAATCACAATCTTTCTTTGAGAATTCAATAATTTTACCTTGCATATATATAGACAATCCGGACAACTGAGTTGGTTTGCAAGTCCATAGTGTTACAACTTGTTGTTATTTGGGGTTATAGGTGTAAGGTCTAAATAAAGAAAAACTTGAGCTGAAATATACATCTTTGTATACATCGTCAGATTTTAGACCCTTCTCGATGATGGTGAATTCCTTTGCATCACTGCACCAAGAAAATGCACTATCCTGCATGATCCAATTGATAGAATTGCCCATAATACCAGTGGTTACATTTTACACTTACTGATTATCTTAGAATGTGGATAGACTTATAAGCAAGACAGTCATCTAAATTTACTTGCACATTGATCAGAATATCCAATAGGTTTAATAAATGAATTACCTTGGGAGAGACAATGGCAGCAATTGTTATTATGTCAGATTCATATGTCTCATTTATTCTGCAATGTGGAGACAGTATCTTTATGTAGTGATGGGAATGGGAGGGTGGAATAGGGACAGAATTGATTTCCTGCTGTATTAGAAAATTGCTATTGCAAATATGTTAGCTAGTGAATCAAGAAGTGGCATTTTGAATCAATTGCATTGAGCAATATGGTGGTTCAATATGAAGCAGTGAGCCCAATTATTTGCTTCATACTTCATCAGCTGGCACTCAAGTCCATGGAGCCACAGAGGACAGATCCACCACAAAGTTCTGCGGAAGATTTTTGAAAAACATCAATTATTAAATAATTGGAAAGCCTCCACAAACATAGTTGTGTTCAAATTGCACTTGAGAACGTTTAGTATCTTCCTATTTAATACAAAAAAATATTTCCAAGTAGTAAAAGAGTTACATGATGTTACAGCTACTCTTATAGTTATTATTAATGTTTATAAATGTAATATAAAAATGACATCAAGGTTCATCAAAACTGTTACTGTGTCTATGTTAATTATCTTGCCATCCTTAACCTTTAATTGTGTAATAAAACTTTTTGTCCTCCTGCTGGGTTACACATCCAAAACTGAAATTGATATCATAAGACTGCCGATTTGACAAAGTAAAATACATGCAGTTTATTTTACTAAATATAACTGTTTATGTAAAGTAAACAATCTAAGCACTGCATAAATCATATGATCATATGTTGATCCTTTTAATCATCTTTGTATTTGTCACACACTTCTGCTCCCTTACCCGTGAAGCTAAAAGTACATGAATATGCAATTATCTGTCAAAGGAATTTAGAATATAACCACAAGCTTTCCACCGCACTCTTGTTGAGGAGAACAGAGCATATTGTTGAGTCTGAGAGGCTCCCCTTCAGCAGAATGTGTGAGTTAAGTCATTTACATAGCACTCCACAAGTGCGAGATGAGTGTTTGAGTGACAGGTCATTACTATTTAATCTGTGAAGACCCACAGAGTGACATTGGTTTAAAATGGCCACCTCTACTTAGCAGCTTTATCAAGGGTGACAGCATCACCAGACCCCTAATGCTGCACAGATGGTTTAGAACGCCATGTCACCATTTGTCATCAAAGCACTCAGAGTGACAGTATTTTCACTGACAGAATATAAATGAGGAACTCGTTTTAATGTGTTAGAAGTGCGTACGTGCCTGTACTCAAATGTCTGACAAAGACATACGGAAACACTCCAGGAAATAAATCACTACATGGGTAAGAAAAAGTAAAACAATTGCATATCTATACAAGCATACAGCGCGGATGTCTTATGGGAACTGGGGAGAGATGTTAGTATTACCTCATATACATTTCAGTGGGATTTACACACCAAAAAAGTATAGGTACTGAGCAACATCATTTAAGTCATTATGCTGAAAATGTTTTCTCTGCAAACCTTAAATACAGGTCTGTGTGGAAACATCTCCAAGACATGGTCTGAAGCCGAATTTTTGCATTCTAAAGAAAAAGTGATGCTGCTGCAATCTGAACCTTGTACTGGGCAACAGCAGTGTGTAGCGAATGTTGTTAACAAAAAACATAAATGTGTTGAACTAAAGCCTAACAATCTAATTCATGTATCATTTTACAATGCCTTATGGGTAGTAAACTGGATTAAATACTGGCATAAATCATAAAACAATCAAAATATTATTTTTCTAAAACCTAAAATACAATTGCTTTCTATAATTATTTCCAAATCTATTTACCTTAATAGCCTGTCTCTGTAGTTTATTGTACTTAGCTCAGATCCATCGCTTTAGCTAGTCAGGCATAAGAAAATATATCTGTGTATCTGACAAGTAATAGTTTCATTCCCAGAAAGCTATTTTATTCTGCACTGCTTTATTAACACCCTCATTTAATTTGATATGAATGAAATATATTCCATTGACCAAGACTGCTAAGCAATCACAAAAAAGCTATTGATATATTAGTTATACTTTGGATTTTGCATATAGTATTGTGTATCATAACATTTGTCCAACATGATTGACATTGATTGAAACATGATTCCCATTAGTTCAACAATAGCAAATTGATGCTTTATTGAAACTTTATTGATATTTGGGTGCTGACAGAATTCACTAAGATGCGTTCATTTCATTTGTATAGAACTGACCGAATTTGCAATCAAAAGTATTCTTAAAACATGTAATATTTAAAGTATTTCAAAGTTTTGCATTTCACATCTGTATTACACTTTTTTTTTTTCTCACTTGATAATACTTTGAAATTTGTGTAGTTGACATATATATACAAGAAATGTAATTGATGTCATAACTCATATGAATTGTAACAATACGTTTTTGTTTCAAACATGTCAGGTGCTAAAATTTGCCGTTGAAAAAAAGAAATGAATTTACAACAGAGCTGTCTCACTAGTGTTCATGTCCATGGCAAAGTGGGGATGAGCAGAATTTTTAAAGAAGAAAATTAAGTGCTTCCACAGCTCTTGAGATTTACTTAGTCACCATGTTATGTGTGTCTTAATAAATACTCAACATGCTATATGGCAAGTGTGATATTTTACGTTAGGTACGTGTACAAAATGGTTTAACAAGAATGAATACAAACTTGATGTCTTCCTCACCCAGGATCAATTTGTTCTGCTAGAAACTTATCTGCTTTGTCTTATGCATTTAAAGTATGCCTTTCCAATACCATGATTTTAAAATTATAATGTTAACCAGTACTTTTAAAACTGCCAGTTTGCTTTTGTAAACTGAGTACCAACCAAAACTCTCAGCTAAGCATTACCAACAAGCTATCCATTTAATGTTATCCACCAACATTGCATAATACAAAATATCTTTCTGAACTTTCTGAACAGCTGAAAAATTGTAATGAAAAAAACCTCATTGTCACTCTTATTTGTTTGGTTTTTCAAATGGTAAAAACTGAACTGTAATACTATTAGTGTGAGAAATCGCGTTTCTCACTCTTCCTCCTCTCTCTCGCGCTCACGCAGCGCCGTTCATTAACAAGTGCGAGCTTTCCTTCAGCACCAGGTGTGGCTTGTTTACTTCGGGTCTCGTCTACTATTTAGGATTTCCGTTTCCGCTG
>JAVSBV010168030.1:0-27919 GCA_033117975.1 Parotocinclus spilosoma | reverse complement strand
CCGATGGAGGGAGTTCCTGCACTCAGGTGGGACCTGCCTCCGGTGTTGAAGACAATCAGAGCGACGCCGAGCCGGAAGAACAAAGCTCAAATAACCTTAAATTGTTCTCTTGAAAATTACAATATTTTAACTGTACTCAAATGGCCACCACAGTCACCAGATATCAGTTCAGCATCACACCATGAAGTCACATTTGAGACTTCAAATCACAGCTGTACTAAGTTGCCACTGTTGGACCCTTAACCTTCAAAATCCCTAACCTTTTGTTGGTCTGCTTTATTGTTTGTCTGAATTGGGAACTGGGATTGGGATTGGGATTGGCCTTTTAAGACAGTGTAATATTGTGAAGCTGTTTTGAGACCATGCTATGTTGTAAAAAGCGCAATATAAATAAAAATTAAATTGAATTGCGGAATCTGCGATAAATGATTTAAATTACTCCAGAACATGCTTACAGTTCCACTCTGAATATGTACTCTAGTGTTTTCTCTGTAGTTACTCGTACTATTTATGTAGTGTTTATGATTCTTCTGTATTATCTTTTTTCAGTTATTGCTTTGTTGGTCTTATGCTTGAAACAATATTTGTACATCACATTGTTCTCCAGTGCATTACAATGTCTTTGCTGTAAGGTGCATTGCAGTCCTTGAAGTCCCATATTTTGTTGCAATGCATGACTGTATAGGGATGTGTTGACACTATTATTATTGAAAGCTGTGGCATTTGCTTATGCACTTACACTGCTTTCCTCCACTGTTCATTTTCCCCCTCTAGGTGAAACTATTGTTATTATATATACTACTGTAATGAATTATCCCCTAATCCCCCAATATCCCCTAATGTTTGTGAGCAGTGTATTATTCTTAGTTACACTTATAAAGCACCTTTCTCAAACTCAAGGACACTTTACAATCAACACTCAACAATCACAATTTCACAACCAATCATCACACAAGATGAGAAGCAGCAGCCAACTGTGCACAAATCATACTCTCAATGGGAACCACAACCCCCCTGGAGGACTGCATAGGCAATCGTTCCACCTATTATTCATCATTACATCAGTAACTTCTTATACATCAACTAATAAATTTGACAAACAGGGCTACACATCTGCACATCTTTTTTCTTCTATTTTTTCGATAGGAGTATTAGCCAGTATTTCTCTAGTGCCGTCTTTTCCCACATAATAACTGCAGTTACTATATGAGGATATAATAATTTTATAGATTTTAGCTATGTTTAAGATACTTAGCCATTTTCATGTACTAAATAAACAGTATTAAATATCTGAGAAATATTCATGCACAGACTTGAAACTTGAGAACTGTCTGGTGTATTCAAGCATTTCATTCCAGTTCGATTCCATTCTAGTGTAGTCTCCAGACCATAAAACACAATGCTATAAAGCAGAAATTATTAAAAATGAATAAATGAGTGATGACACAGTAGATAAGATGCAAAACGCCCTGTAACATATGATTGTCTATTATAGTCACTCTGGATATAAGTCATATTTGTTGATTTCAGGTAGCTGGTGGTTTGATAACTGGTCTGCTCATTTTCACCAAACATATCTTATTTATTTTATTTTATCTTATTTGATTTTTAGTCTTTGTGAAGTTGGAGAGTTGCAATAGTGGGTGTATTGCAAAGAAAATAGAGGCTTCATTGTATTTGTCAGTTATCAGTCGTAAAGCTTTAGACTGATATTCAGAAGGTTGTTAAAATCCCGGCACTGACAAGATGATACTTAACCTTCAAATCTGGATACGGACGTCTAATTTCACCCATGACTCACAATACAATCATACGAATATCTCTTGTATGCTGTTATTAAAACCTATCCTGAAGGAGGTCAGGGATATTGTTCCAAAATTACAAGAGGCTAGTGTTTGTTTAAAATTTTAATAACAAGGCAAAATAAATAGCGATAAATGCCATGCCTGTGCTGTAATTACATATTATCACCGCTATGACTGATATTACAGAGGAGCTGACTGCAAAAGAGGATAGAACAACGCAAGAATGAAAGGATTAGGGAAACGTTCTATTCTGACAACCATAGATAAATACTAGATTCACATTAAGGATGCCTGAAAGCTTTCCTTTGATTTTTTAGCATGGACTTATGCGGTTCTACTGAATGTTAAGTGAAATGTTGTCATAACATGAAAGGGCTAATGCTTCTAAAATCACTGGGAGAGAGAGGCAGTTTCCTCTGGAAGATACCTGCTCCATCTACTTACCATTCCAGGAATACGAAGGCATGCAGTAACTTATGTGACTGATATTTTAATATATACCACAAATATGTGGGAAACACTCATTGCAATCATGTTTATAAAGTGCATATATTTGTATTAAGCTTAAGAGGTCAATGTGATGCCTTTAAATGAAGTCAGTTTGCCAGATTTCTCCTCTATTCAGTTCAGCTAAAAAGTAATGGTTTAAAGTACCAGAACTGCCAAGCTGCATTAACTATATATAATGTCCTTAACTTTAAACTGTATGTATTAAACCTTGAAAGACTGTATCAACAAGTCACTTTGGACTAGGTGCATCTGCTAAACACTGTAAATGTAATTGCAGATGACCTCAAACTAATCCAGTAGACCTACCAATGTAAAATATTGAACCACTACTTGGACGAGAGTTAATATAAATGTTGTTTACCTGTGTATTTTCTTCTGTGTATTTTTCTCCAATACTAAATGAGACTCATTTTCAAAGTGAAGCATATGCAAATTTGATTTAGAGAACAAATATAGTTTAACTAAACAGCTTGAATTATGTGCTTGCTGTATTACTAATTGGTCCCAGTGCTGGTCCTGCATATAGAACAACAGAATGATGAGCAAAGAATATTGGGGACTTGGTAAAGCAGCTCAATATTAGAATGGACACGTAAATCAAGACTTCACACAATGTGAAACATTTATTTCTAATTTCTCCATGAGTTAAGCACATTATTACATGTGGCAACATGATTATGGTTTAGTGTGGAATGTAATTCAAAGAAACTCTCAAAAGCATTCACTGGAATCCATTCTGTTTCTCAATACGCAATGAACAGCCTTAGATGAAAGACTGCAGAGGAGAAACCGGAGGAGACATACTGTACATATATTCATATTGATTATACTGTCGGAATGAATAAAGCTTTAGGGCTTTTAAAGCTTTGTCAATTACTATGCTTGAGACTTCTCAATAGAACCAAAAAGGATATGTGTATTATTAATAAATGTGTTTCACTAAAAGGACGATAATGAACTGTCTTTTGGTTCTTCAGCAATTATATTACATTACAGCAAATGGATGTGTCCTCTCTATTCAACATCCTCATCCACAATCAACTCTGTGCATTAATTAAATTGTAGAAAATCTTTCCCTATGATAAAAGCGAACTCGTATGGCAACTACGTTTCTCTCTTGGATGGGTTGGTTTGATTTTTAAATGAGAAAGTGAATTCTGCTTGTGGTGCCTGCAGGCACATTTTCAATAGATGCAAGTAAACTACATGTGGCAGCCAGTCGCAATCATGATGCAATGTTTCATATATGTGGTACTATATGTGAACTTTTATCTCTGATAGTGCTTCTCATTTTGTGTGCCATCTATTGATTGCATATTTGTGCTGACCTTAACTTGACCTTTCGGTTTTTGCAGTGGTAATACCATGGCATACTAGAGGTTTTCTTTATTGTAACTCTGAAGTGTTTATTTGTTCAGTACGTTTACTTCATTATTAATAACACTGTTCCTGTACCATGACCAATGCCATCCTTCCTAAAAAATTACAACTGTTTTTGGCACACCTACAGCGGTAATTAAGTAATACGATACCAAGGTGTGCCATTCTACATTATTTTTACATTATTAAATAAATTATATTGTATTGAATTAACTTGTTTTTGTGACATGCAAAAGATCTATGAGAGAAAACTGCTTAGAGTGAATTATTGACCACAGAAGTTAATTAATCTGGAGTGCCAAGTGGTAAGGTTTATCTTAAACACTCATTACCTCATTCCAAACTCTGAAGTGGTTTTCCATGTCCAAGTCACACTTGAGTAAGTGTAAATCACTCTAAACTATCCTGCTGGCACCAGTTTCAGTCCTCATACTTCTCTTGGTGACTGTGAATTCCATGCCACCAAAACTGTTGGAGGAGATGCGAAATGTGTTTATTATTTTTTTTATGAGAACTTTGAATTTGTTTACTGATATGTACTGTTGTGTTATATTATACAGCACAGTTTATAGTTTATTCTACTTTAGTATAGTTTCTTTTGTAATGTAAAGCAATGTACACTGTTCTCAGGGTAATATCTATACACAAGATTATCTCTAAATTAGTCATATGGGAGAGAGAGGCAGTTTCCTCTGGAAGATTCCTCTATTCAGTTCAGCTGAAAAGTAATGGTTTAAAGTACCAGAACTGCCAAGCTGCATTGGCTATATATAATGTCCTTAACTTGAGACTGTATGTATTAAACCTTGAAAGACTGTATCAACAAGTCACTTTGGACTAGGTGCATCTGCTAAACACTGTAAATATAATTGCATATATTTTCACTCAAGTCAATGCAAGTTAAAAGTAATTGATCAACCAAAGACGCAGGTCTTTGGACTGTGGGAGAAAACCGGAGTACCCGAAGTAAACCCATGCAGACAGAGGGAGGACATGCAGACTCTACACAGATATACGCCACACACAACATTCAAATATGCATCGGAATCTGCTACACACACACACACACACACCATCTACTGCACATTAACATAACTCACACGCACATCAAACATTTGACACGACATTTTTAAAACTTCAAGTATCTTCCGTCAGTATTTCTTATCTAGACTTAACTTTATTGCTCAGTTGCTATGACTAAAAAATAATAAGGGGTGATGTATGACTGATGTATTAGTCAGCTGCAGTTGTAACACACAATATGCCATGAAGGTGGCCAATTTGGGTCAGTCTCACCATGTCACTTACAGACTGCTGCCACAGTCAGGTGAAGGGAAAAATGTACTAGTGGGCCACTAATAATGTATTCTTAAGAATGATCGCATGAATCATTAAAAAGCTGTCCACATTACAAAGATTTTGCCCCATTTGGTGGATTGCACCCTTACACACTACAAAATAATTCCCCAAATTAATGAATCCTCTTGTAGCTCAACACAAAAAATCCCTGCAGCCATGTTCCAAACTATACAGAAACCTTCTAAGAAGAATGCTGGCTCTTCTACAAACAACACAGGGAGTTGATGTGTTATTTACATGCCAGACATCCACAAAGTACTGACCATATAGTGTAAACAGTATATATATATATATAAATATACATTTATGATCCACATTCATAGATTGTAGTTTGCAGACATCGAAGTAGTCCAGGGGGTGCCTCAGGGCAGGTTGCTGAGCTGTGCATTTTCACTTCCATGCAATGCTTCCAAGCTGTGCAGGAAAGCTTCCAGAAAGACAAAACGAAGAGCTAATTTAACTGCAAAGACCTAAGAATATTCTGAAGCAGGGGTACTGTATCTTAGAATGCAAATGTTTTAAGGACACATTAACTGGTTTATAACTTTATGTTAGAGATAAGCTAGCATGTCAAGACAAAATTTTGAAATAACATACAGCAGACTGTTAACAGTATAGAAAATAAAAGGATAAACAACACTGAAGCTCTAATTTGCAAACATATTGTGTACTAAATTGTGAAAAATTAATTACTGCCACAAAATATATTCAAAATGATTAATTAAAAGAATCTACAGAGATTGTAAAACCAATTCCAATGAAGTTGGGACATTGTGTAAATCATTTGCAAACCCTTTTTGAACCCACATTCAGTTGACTACACTTCAAAGACAAGATAGCTCAGGTTCAAACTAATACATTTTATTGTTTTTTGCAAATATTTATTTATTTTGAATTTGATGCCTGCAACACAGTCCAAAGAAGTTATAAGCATTTGGGAAGTGAGGGCAATAATTGTTGAAGCTGTGTAGATGGAATTCTTTCCTTTAATTTCTCAACAGTCCAGGGTCTCCATTGTCGTATTTTGCGCTTCATAATGCGCAACATTTTCAATGGGAGACAGGTCTGTACTGCAGGCAGGCCAGTCTAGTACCCGCACTCTTTTACTATGAAACCATGCTTTTGTAACACATGCAGAATGAGGCTTGCCATTGTCTTGCTGAGATCAGCAGGAACGTCCCTGAAAAAGATGTTGCTTGGATGGCAACATATGTTGTTCCAAAACCTGTATGTACCTTTCAGCAATAATGGGGTCTTTACAGATGTGACCCATTGGGCACTAACACACCCTCATACCATCAGAGCTTCTGGCTTTAGAACTTTAGAAACGCTAACAATCCAGACAGTCCTTTTCCCTTTTGGCGGGAATGACACAAAATCCATAATTTCCTAAAACGATTTGAAATATGGACTTGTCAGACCACAGGACACTTTTCCATTTTGCGTCAGCCCAGATGAACCCGGACCCAGAGAAGCCAGCAGCGTTTCTGAGTGTTGTTGATATATGGCTTTTTGCTTTGCATGGTAAAGTTTTAACTTGCACTTGTAGATGGAACGACGAACTGTATTCACTGACAATGATTTTCTAAAGTGTTCCTGAGCTTGTGTTAATATTCATTACAGAATGATGTCGGTTTTTAATGCATTCATTTTTTTGGAACGGGTTGCATGGCATCAAATTCAAAATGAGTGAATATTTGCAAAAAACAATGAAATTTATCTGTTACAACATTAAATATCTTGTCTTTGTAGTGTGTTCAACTAAATATAGATTAAAAAGGATTTGTATCTAAGAAGTTTAGGACATGCTATGTGCTGTTTTATGTCAGTATGTGTTATGTCTATAATGGGAATATGTTTAGCATAGCTAGCACCCCATGCTCTGAAATAGCTGCACACATTACAGTGATGTCCCCTCCCGGTTTGCATGACATATCAACAGCTCTTTGGCTTCTTAGCTTCTGCCTTTTAAGGGGGTTAAAGCGGGTCTCATGAAGGTACAGGAATTTGTGAGGTTGCTCGCCTTCTTCTAGTTCCACTATACACTATAATTGATTGATGTGATTCAGGTGAGATGACACGTTCATTCTCATAAGATACACTTACAGTAAAATGTGTACCGTGCTTAAAACACACTCCTTCATCTGTGAAAGCCAATATTCACCTGAGAGCTAATCATCAGTTCAGGATAACAGACTTCTATAAAATATGCTCCACTATTCATGACAACTGCTTCAACACTTTTGAATGTTGTGACTTAATGTGATGAACTGCTGCCTTGAAGTTTATGCAGAGAGAATATGTGCTACAAAGAACACTGCAGAATATCTTATTCGGTTTTATGCATTTATTAAATGTACTGTATATGTATTTAAATTATTATATATTTTCAGTCTTGCTTCCAGTGGTGTAACACATGCTGTGGGTAAAGTTGAGGAGCTTCAACTTTCTAACACAATCCGGGTGTTGTAGAAAATGAAAGTTTGTTTACTTGGAGCACTTTGATAATTAATTAGCTGTTTTACTTTATCTTTGGACTGTACTGAATTGGTCCTGTGGGGTGCTTTAGGCTCCAGTTTTGTGCAACTGTATATGCATATGTACATGTTCTTGCTAAGGCTGTTTAATAATTTACAGATTTTCAAATATGAAACAGTGCTGTAGATAGTTTTACTATCTTATATCCATGCTGGTTTGATGGCATTAAGGTCTACCAGCTTCAAAAGAAATTATTATGCTCAGACAGGTGTGGAATTTTCTGTCTCCTTTCAAATGGATTTCAAAATCAAAAAAGAGAAACAGCATTGCTTCATAAGGACACCAGCCAGACATCCTACAGGCCATCCATGATAAAGAAAAATAAGCAAATATATACAGTAATATATAATGTATTCTGAAGAACTGAAAGCATTATCACCTTCATTTCAAGCCCGCACACCAGCTGCACCTCAGCAGAGAGACACATCCTGCAGCGGGTAATCAACCGTGTCCAGATTGCATTGCTACAGGTGCATTAGTGCCTACACTGCCTGACTAAGGAACAGTTTCTTCTCCAGAGCAATAAACTTTCTTAACCAGACATGAGGAACTTTATCCTTACATATATAGCTACCAGCACTGACACACAAGCCCTCTGAATACTCCATAGCACACTCCAAATGCATTTTAGTGCATCTCAATGTAATTATTCATATCTGCCTATTATTGCATAGTTCACTTCATTATACAATATATAATATACTGTATATTAATAGCTTTTGCACATTGTCCAGTTTGACAGAATCTGAAGCTGCAACATGGTTGATGGCATTACAACGACTTTTTGCTTGTTATTGACCACACAGTCCAGCCACTATCCCACCTATAGAGCTGTTTAATACAGCATATTCACATACAGTACATATTTAAGTGTACTTTTTTGCACAAATGAAAGTTAAACACGTTGCACATTTTCTCTAATGAACTACATTAAACATTCTTATTATGTTTTTTTAATTCAAGTTGACTTTTCTTTATAAGGTAGCTCAGTAGAAAAGAGCAGAAAACTGAATAGATTGTACGATGACAATAAAGGTTTTTGCATTCATATTATTACTATAGCTTTATTATTTAACATTTTTATACATTACATTAAAAAAGCATTACACAGATGTATTCCATATTTAGTACAAATTCCAACTAAGATGAGCAGTTTATGGTTAAGGGTCTAACTGAAGGGCCAGCAGTGACAGCTTGGTAGAGTCACAACCTTACAATTAGTAATTGTAATCAGAGCAAGCAAAGTAATTAGGCATTTATCAAAATAAAAAGTGGGGTTTTCTTTGGTAGTAAGTACATATTAAATTTAAAAAAAGACCTCAATAACCAAACCATGCTTCACTATTGCTAAAGATGAAGCAATCCAAAAACACTGGATTATAAGTGTGTGATTAATGTCATAGCAGCAGTCTCTTTCACGCAGTAATTTCTTTAAATGTTAAACATTCATAGGATTATCAGAAAATGGACTGCAGCTATATTACTCATACCCAACCAAGTGTGCTGGCAAATATGACAATTTTCCAGGCAGGTGCAGAGAATTTGAAATCATCTGTTAAGGCTTGAACCTGAAGTTTACGCTCATTTACCTGGTGGAACGAGGAATTTTAGGAAAATATATTAAAATCAATCAATTTTGTTACACAGTAGGACAATAAAACACCACAGGTCCGAGGTCCGGATGGAACTAGGAACACTGGATCTTTGAGACGACCATGCCAACCACAGTGCCACCATGTTGCCCCAGTAAGATATTGTAGAAATAAGTTTAAACAATGTGGAATGTGTAAAGTGAATGTGCAAAAGTATGGATAATTCAGAAGAGAAATCTCCTCCACAGGCATAAAGGTAATTCATGGTGTTGCAATAGACAGAAATGATTTCCTGTAATGGTCCTTATTGCTAAGCTGCAGGAGCCACAGACTGAACACACTCTATTAGTTCCACAATGTTCATTAGTTCCTCTAAGGAGTGTAATGTATTGTCTGTTATTTTGATTTTTGCTACAACCATCTCTCACTGATTTACTTCCCACTGATTGGATCAGATGCTGGAAATATCATTCCCAGGTGCTGTGCCTAAGAGATTTGATTGATATAATTAATCAGCATGCATATGTGTAAGAAAATGAATACTCTTAGTAATGGCAATTAAATTTACATACATTTGTGGTATTTAGCACACACATGTTGGCAGGGCTGGGACCGTCTTCATGCCTCCTGGTTATTACCTCAATTACTGAGCCACCAATGCTTCTTTCTGCCAATCCCATTTAGCATATAGCCACGCATTCACCACAAACATAAACACTGTACAGAGGGTCATAGAGCCTTTTTTTGGAACTGCCAACTGCCACATATCCAAATTAGCTTGCCATAGGTCTTTGACATCTCTGTTTCATCCATCATTAAGATGGTTACTAGTGTTTTGAACTGTTCTTGCGTTGAAATGATCGTTTAAGTTGAGTTCCCCCAATTTTTTATCCCATACCTAAAATTTTGAATAAACATTCTGAACATGATTTTAACAAACGATGTGAACTAGCATCTCACCTAGCTGCAGATGTCCTTTCAGCATCAGTCAATACAAACCTTTAACATGCTCTAAGGCTTTCTGTTTGAGTGTTTGAAGAAGCTCGAATAAGAATAATCACATTAAAGTCCCATTTAAATAAAAATCAATTTTGCATTCAGTGTTATTTGTAAATGCATTTTCTTTGCTTTCCAAAATTCTTCTGATTTGGGATTGTATGTTGATGCTTTTGTCAATAAAAAAAGATCTGGCTGAATGTTTTTATTTAAACAGCACACATTTGTGACCTTTGTGCTACCATCTGCTGGAAAAGAAACAAAAAGCTAAGACCTGTTTTCTTTCTAAGCACCAATTTCAATTATAATAATAATTGATGTGAGCAAGCTTGCTGTCAGGTATCGACTCACATATAATGGCTGTTGTTGTCTGTTTAAACTATGTGCATTTTTACATTCTCTTCACATTTTTTATGAGCAAACATCCATTGTGTGTATATCTACCTCAACTGCATGTTGATTTATGGGGTAATTTACCAGTGTTGCATTGTGATATGGCATTTCAATTTAACGAAAGCTATTCATGTGCCATGACGTCACACTGCTATTTTTAAGATAATGTTTGGTGATGTATTACATCTACAAAAAGACGGCTCAAGCTATGAGTTCTGTAGTTGTAGGTAGGTGAAGTTGAGATGTTGCACAAAAAAGAAAGTTGACAGCAGAACATAAATGTACATTAATCATGCCAAGAAAAGCCCCAAGTGGGTTTGATAAGAGAAGCTACTCTTAGTAGCCTAGGATAATTAATTCCATTAATAGGTTGAAATGATACCGCAGCTCAACCAGGGAATGCAAGTTTGATAATGTCAGTATGCTTTATTAATGATTTCAGAAGGAAAAAAGGGCCATTAGTCATAAAAACAGTACAAAAAATTAAAAAAAAACATCAGTGATAAAAAGCTATGAAAAAGTCAGCATGGCACTGCACTGCTATTTTTTTATTCACTGAACCATGTTCGAATGGTTTAACCCTGCATTTTCCTATTCATGGTGGTTTCTATGACCATACTCAGAGAATAGTCTATCAGAGCCAGCAGGGGTCTATGCTGCATCACTGGGGCACTACCCTTTTACTCAGTCCAACACCTCCTCTTCCTCAGATATAACCAACTTTTGAAGGCATAGTAGGACTTGAACCTGGGTCAGTGGTTGGATAGAATATTAGCCTATCCAGTAGTGGAAATCCTTTCTTTCATCTATTTTGGGGCTTATCCAGAAGATCAGGGCGCACACACATTCTGGGACTCTTTAGAGATGTCACTTGACCAGGGTGATCCTGAGCAGGTTAAGTGATTTCTGTGTCTGTGTGTCAGTTTTAGAAATGGTAGTTGAACTTGAATGATGGAGGAAACTCATGCTGACAGCACAATGTAGGCAGTGACACACACACACACACACACACACACACACACACACACACACACACACACTACAGCACTATTCCATCTTTCAAAAAAAACAACAACAAAGAAAAACAACAACCAGCATAGAACCACCACTGAACCATTCTCAGTCAGCGGTGATACTGACGTAATGATTGTGTTTTGCTGTTATAACTGCATAAGGCCACATATTTAAAATAAGACTGGGCTTATCAAATTTATTCTTTTTCAAATTGGCTCTCATCAGAAGCACAATCTCAATTATTCATCCAAGCAATAAATAAATACACAACAAAAACACCAACATCAACAAAAAGAACAACAACAACAACAATAATAATAATAACAGCCTCTATACCGGTTGAAGGCACTAACAAGAGAAAATCAGAAACATTTTTCACTGCAGCAGTGATATACATCACTGATAACAAATAACAATGAATAATCTCAGGTATTTTTCAGTCAATAAAAATACAATTTCTCAAGCATTAAGAAAACACACCAGAAAAACTGAGGTCAAGGTATATATATAGTAACACGATAGAAACTTTCAGTTCTAGTTTATACTACATATAATCAATTGTAAAGAATATACATTGCACAGCACAGTAAATATACATAGCACAGTAAGTTTAAGTATTTGAAATATTTGCTAAAATGTAAGTTAATAACAATAATAATTAAGAAAGAAAATTACCTTAGTAAACTATAACACCCCACATGTAATTCTTCTGCTGCTCTTAGGGGTCACCGAAGCAGTAATTGGGCCAGATGCACTTCCTGATAAAACCATCCCCATTTATCCTGGCTTGGGACAGTCATTAGGAGTGTCCTGGGCAGCCATAGCAGCTTGAGTTTTGTTTTTCTACATGCACTACACACCTGCATATAGCAAGTCTGTGCCCATAGATACTGCATTTTCCACTCTATAGAGTGAGCCACCAGAGAAGCCATCATAATAAAAGAAAATGTTTCTCATTTTGTAATTTAAAAAATTTTAAGGTACTGGACTGTGTACCAGAAGGTACAGGGTTCAAATATAACCTTTGGCAAACTGCCACTTTTGGGCTTTTGAGCAAAGCCCTTAATCTACAAATATTCGTTTGTAGAGTTGTGTGTGCTGTAAGTCACTTACAAAAAAGGATGTCTGCTAAATGTAAAGTGCAAAAGTACTGCAAATGTTGTGAAAGTAGTAATGTTCCATAGAGTCATTTCCTTTAAAAGAAAGAGTCTACATAAAGGAGTAATGTGTGGCTCCATCCAGGAGTCACTGGTATGTTGCAGATTGAATTAATTCACCTCAAACTGGGTTAAACAAAAGCGATTAAAGACATCCATAACTCAGTAATTGTAATAAATATGAGGTTCGCATTGGTGTACCAAATGTGTTGACATAGCTCATATTCCACAGTTCCATGAAGGTAAGGTTTGGTGTACAAGAACTTGACTGGCCCTCCCAAACCCCTGACCTCAACTAATACGTTCACGATGAACTAGGACAGAGATTGTGAACCAGACCCAGGTCACAAATTTCCACGTGTACTTTGCAAAATCTAGACTAAAAAGACTAGACATCATATTAATGGATTTAGAATGGGAGGTCATAACAGCTCCTACAGGTGTAATGTGTAGGTATTTCAAAACATTTACTCATAAAGTGTACTTTGTTAAACATTGTACTGGTGTTGAAATCCCATCCAGCAGGAAATACATCTGTGAGTTATGAATTATTGCAGCTGAGCCTCATTTGGCATGAGCATTCCATGTTGTGTTCAGTTGTGTTTGTGGTATTTGGATCCTGTTTGCCTGTGTTTTAGCTGTGATAACAGATTACAAGTTAAATCGGCTTGCCTCTTTGATTTAGGGTGTCTGCATCACTTCCAGTTTTCGGATTAGCCCAAATAAAACTATATACACATACACCCTTCTGTGTTTGCTTTTCCAAGGTCACATTGCAATTTATATAGCACACCAGGGTCTTCCAAACAAAGTTAGGACTTACAATGAGATAAGAGCAGGAAATCATGTTTACAGAGTTTTGTAAAGGAAAAATCCAGGGACAGTGAACCAAGAAATGGATCTGTGTGCAAGGAACTCAGCCTGTCTCCCACCTGCATTGCAAGTTAATTGGCTTAAAGCATTTATAATATACTATCACTTGAGTCTGAATCTGACTAATAAACCTACTTATTAGACTATTTTATATTTGATATGCATTATGCATAATAAATAATAATTATAAATATAATAATTAATGTTATTGAATTATATGTAACTGCTTTTATTGCTCTTATTGTACTTAAATATACTCACTGAACTAACTAAATAACTTAATAAGTAATGCAACCACATTCAGTTGCAGGCAGAAGCGATTGTGGTCTGATTAGACACTGGGTCATGCCACACGAGTGCGTTAAAGTGCATTCACCACTGTCTATAAAAAGGATTTCAAAGCTGAAATTTTGAAGACCTTATTCTCTTCAGTGGCAAATCCATGTACCAACATTGATCAAAATCTAAATACTATGATAAAACACAACAAAATGTAACAGTAATGTATTGGATATTACTTGGCTGGTAGAAATTCACCTGTTAAGTAAAAGACACAAACACCATCCAAATTTACTCAACAGAAACATTTAACCAATGAAATCAATGAAATCATTTCCAAAGCCATGATTATTTCTTACAATACACTCAGACATTCTTTTAGTACAATCATTACAATTCAGTTTTGCTAGGGTCACCACTCGTGTGACAGCACTACTGTGGTATCATCCAATTCTATTATATACTGCTAAAAAATAGTTGATAGTTGATAAAATATCCCATAATGTATATACAATATAACCAGTTCATGGACTATCACTGAGCTATTATATTAATTCTATGTCTTAACACATGCTTTCACATGCAATTAACTTCAGGTCTTCAGGGAAATTACTGTTTCATAAATATTGCTACTACAGCAACAAGTTTACAGCAAAACACAAGTTAATCAAATTGCATGGTTAATTGTAGTAATTGTCATGGTTTTGATTTTTTATCAGATTAATTACACATGCTGATATAGTTATTTATTTTATTAGTAGTGTTATCTTTTGGAATAGAATCTGTTAGTTGAGTCTGGTTCAACGTCTCTCTGTGTACATACCATAACCAATGTGACCAAAGTCTGCACACTTCTCTGTATCCCTGCCTTTGCTGTATGTAGAAACCTAGCTGTGTAGTGCTGTGTGGAAGGTGTTTAATGTGTAGTGTTGTGTGAATTAAGACTTAAGTTGCTTTGTGCAAATGGTGATGTTGGGCAGAGCAGAATGTTGCAATAGTCATGCCTACATGTGAAAATGCATGCACAGCTTTCGCACAGTGACTAAGGTATTGTAAAGATGAAAATGCACAGTCAGGTAGGACTAACCAGCTCATTATTGAAAATCACTCCCAGATTCTTGAAACATTGTTTGAACTCTGGATTCATAGGCTCTAGATAAGCCTTTATGTCCTTTGTTTCTTCCTCACTTCCTTTCACACTTTCACTCACACTAATGAGAATCATTGTCTCTTTTCCATGCAACTGCAGACAATTGTTAGGCATTCTCATACTGTTATCAGGTATGCAGTTGAACACTGAAGTGATCATCAATCATTAAATGTTACAGATAAAGCTGTGAGTAGTTTGTTCTCTGTTGATAACCCATTTTATGGGTAACCCTAATTACAACAAGAAGCGGAGGCATGTACAGGTTAAAATGCAAAAATCCCACAAATGATCCTTGGGACACCTAACAGGTTAATGCATGATAGTTTGAATTACATGTTACAGTGCAACATAATTGCCACATTTACTTAATTATGATCAAACAAACTTCACTCTAACATAACTAAACAGTGATGTTACTGATTTCTCGGTTTCATATAAGACCTTCAAAAGTTCTGTGTCAGTGCTTTGACATGTTTTGGATTACACATTATCATACGGTACTAGTGTATTCATTCATTCATTATCTTCCGCTTAATCCACACAGGATCACGGACCAGCCGGTGCCCACCCAGCATCATGAAACTGTATGTACTCTTCTATGTAGTGACAACAGTTATGCAGAATTTGGTAACCAGTTAAATTTTCCATGCTGCTGTTTTATGTTGTTAACCTGTTCTAGATGCTACACGAAACAATGCTATAGGCTATAATACAACATTAGTCATTTTAACCTGTAAACCCGTTAACCCTTAAAACAGGATTCCTCCACTTTGTTGTGGTTGCCCTAGTTGCCAATCTATCATAGTGCACAATTTAATAGATAAAAAAAAAAATAATTTTGTACTTTTGACAAATGAGCATCGTCTTAAAGCAGCTTTGCAAATATGTAGGCTCAAAGCCCTAACTGAGCAAGTCTGAGGACACAGTGGAATGAAAAAAAAAATCTCAAATCGGTCATCGCTGTGCAGTAAATGTCTAATTCAATTTGGAAAAAGATCCAAAATCTTCGACTCTTTATACTGATATCATATCCCAGGTTTTTTTTGGTCTGGACATTTCATTGCATCTGTAGAATGTAGAAAGTTAATCATCTTCTAGGGCTGAAATTACTGCTAGATAATTATGCAACACTTTTTTGTTGTTTGTATCCAAAATAAGCCAGCATTTATATAATTACTTTGTGAAAAGAAAGTAAGTGTGCTTGTGTGTGAACAGGGAAGGAGGTCAGTAATAAGGCAGAGCATAAAGGTACAGGAAAATTAAATTATAATGAGCTCCGTCTTTTAGTTTCAAATGAATTGGAGTACTATTAACAGCTAATAATACATATTCATGACAATCTGTAGACAAATAGCCTTCAATGTTGAATGAAGAGGAAAAAAAAGCATTAACTTGTCCACATTGTACCAATCATGCATTTCTTTAGCATTTAATGACCCATAATTAAAATGATTGTAATTTCTGCTTATAAGCACTGTATTCTAACAATGCATAATAATATATCTCAAATGACAAATGTTCTAAAAGGTGTAAATTTTAATTTAAAATAACATATATACAAATGGCAAATCTGAGTAGCCTTTGTAGTTTGTAAGGGGAGAAAAATGACATGGGTGATTGCCTTATATAAAAGATTTAATTGGAAGTATAATTGTCCGAAACACAAATTACAAAAATGCAGGATGAAATAACTTATTCACTGTTACACAGTTGATTTCACATATGGCCATTTTTAGTTTTGTTTGATTAGAGTTGTTTTGGAATGACTGTGCTAAACCCTAGCTAAACGTAGGCACAGGAGACTGCAAACCACTCACTACAGTCATCATTAAAGATTGGTAGAAACAAAATGTCAGTCCATTTAACTAATGTGCCAGCAGTTATTGATGCAGCGCAAAATTAGCTTAGAAATGTGTACACTTAAGAGAGTCGTTTAGCAAAGCAATTTAGACAAATAGTACTACAATTGCTGGATTCAGTATCTTAAAGTTGACAAGTTTTTAAAAGATATAGGCTCTGGATTTGGTCAAAACATCTTTTAGCCTATTGTTGAGAAATATTTATGAATAAGTAATAAGTAAGAACAACAAAAAATGTGAAAAGTATGACAATTCATTACGATCACCCAGTAAGTTTTACCATGCTTCTCTCATGGTGGTTCATTCCAATAGTGATAGAAGTGAATGCCAAGAACAGGCCAACTTCTACAGTTTGAGCTGGAAAAAAAGTTTCGGCAATGTAAAGCCATCTGTTAGGAGTCTCTCACAGTCCCATTTCCTCCAAATGATCTCATTTAGCAAGCAACACTCCAAACCAAGTCCCTGTGCAATAAAGAAGCGAGTGATGCATGAAGTATTTTTTTATTCCTAGACACACTAATTTGTCTCTACAAAGGGCTGGAGGGTTGTCAGTGCCTGCGACATTTCCAAAACTGTTTGTTCCACTGGGTGTCCTTTCACTTGTCAGTTGGAAATATGGCAAGCATCAGATAGCCATTAGGAACAGTTGCTCTGCCACGCCATGTCAAACAAGTGATCTTTTGTAAGGTAAATGCATTCCTAATTGAGCCAGGGGATTTTCCTGCAGGTTGGGGTCTCAGCATTCGTTTCATACTAATTAGTTAAGTAGCTATCTTACACTTAATACAGACAGTAGGCATCCTTTAAGTAAATGACACACATTTCAGCATGCAGGACGATGTGCAATGGGGTACCAGCCTTGTCTATTTATGTCTTACATTACAGGTTGTGCACTCAGTTGCTCGTCATTTTACTAGCCCATCACCGTGGTGACCAGGTTTCAGGTTCCAGCATCCCTTGCTGTTGGAGCAGTGATGCCCTGAAATGAAGCAGCTGTACTGCAGTGGGGTACTTCCATTTACTCCCAGTAAGTATTGGGATAGTTTTAACCGATTGTGTCACCAGATTTAAGAACTTTTATAAAAGGAGAAGATAATGTTTGATTACACATATGCAATATAAATAAATTAAACTATAATTTCATAATGACATGTCTTATATAACCAATTATTGCTTGAATAAAAACAATAATATTTGCTGGAAAACATGGTTTATTTATTTATTCAACTGATATTGCATGATATAGTTAATACTATGGCCACCTAGACGTATACCAATCTTTTGATTCCAAAACATTGTGTGATCCTAAGCATTTCTTAGCTATAAGTGTCTGTTTGTATTGGAAGCATGGTTTACAAAATGCCTTTGATTTTACAAAACATACTAGCCATAGTCAAACACTGTAATAGGAAAAAATGTTGCTATGATGAAGCCATTTACAGTTTAAGGAACATTAATGTTTACATGTGCTGCGTCGAGATTTTACATGCATTTCCATTAGAATTGGCACTATCTGATTTTGTCTCTTATCTTTTGAAACAATTATGAAATTCCATACAATTCAGCTCTAATTGGAGTCTCATTTGGGTGCTCTTCTAAATAATTTTAAATATAGTTAAAATAGCCTGAAATTTCAAGGTCAATTTGAATAAAATAAATACAATTATTGTTAAAAAAAGTTTATTTAAAATGTTTACTTTAATTGTGTTTGCAGGTATAAAACATTGCTTTAAATATTTTTTGGGAAATACTGACCAATTCTATAAAAGTACATTTTAGAAATTCCACATTTCTGGGCTAATAAAGAATGCAGTCAGCTAGGACCTTGCTTATTCTCTGTGTACTTTATTATTGTCCACACACGTACAAGAGCTTTATTACTGAAACTTTTATTAAATATCAAATATCACCTTAATTTGATTAATCTAGTCCTATTATGTCTTTATCTGAATGTTCGTGCAATGCTACAACCCAAACCATCATATAATACAATAATGGTCAGAATGCTCAGAAATGAGCAAAATATGCTTACTGTAATCCTACAGTGTGATAGGAATTCATGAGTAGAGTCATATGAACTTTGGAGGTCTTTATGTGAACTGTGAATTGTTATGGTACAGTTGAAAACAGACCCAAAACAATATAACAAACTGTTTCAGCACTGTCACTGCTAGGACACCAAAACAATGCTTTAACAGTGTGGAATAATAATCTTGGAGCTGCCTACTGCTTTGTAGGTTGAGCGAGGAACCCGAAGGCACTGTAATTCAGCATTGGACAGAAGTCACAGCATGATCTTAAATCTAGTGAGACATGACTTTTGTGTTTGACATGTTGGACAGGTTCATACTGGGTGATTTATACAGGCCTCATTGCTTAAGCCCAAAGGAGTAAATATTGGCTGTTTATTTCTCATAGCTCAAGGCAAAATGCAGGCTTAGAATAACCTTAACATTAAATGTTTCACTTTTTATAGGGGATGTATTCCATTCTGTAGACTCTAGACTTTTGAAGAAGGAAAATGTCAAATACATGTTTAAGACACTGATAATCAAAAATAATTGGTCAAATTCACATACAGTATTCTGACACTTAGAAAAATTTAAAATGGCACCGCTTTTCTTGAATGGTTGCAGTCTATGATAAAAAGGCTAAAATAATTGCTATATTCAAATGAGAGCAGCTAATTTTTTATGACAAATTGATGTGCAGCAGTTCATATAATATAATAAAACAGTCATTTGTGATTTGAGCAAAGAAAGAAATGACACTCTGAGTTGAAAGCTATTAATGAGCCTAAAGAAATAATGAAAACATGATGGTGCAAAAAATGTACTGCTAGAGATGAATGCAGTAAGATGAATGTGAGTGGAATTCTAAGTAACAGAGTGGAATAGAGAAATTATATACAAAGACAAGAGCATTACAGCGAGTAGAAGAGAAGCCCAAACTGTGGATACTACACTGCTCACAAAAATATTTTAAAATAAAATGGAATATTTCAAAATGAATAAAAAAATGATTATCAAAGCATTTGATTTTATTAAACCAGCTCATCAGAAAACAAAAGAAAAGTCAAGAAAAGTTGTTAGATTATGTAAATAATAAGCTAACGTGATGATTGAGCAATTGCAGCAAGTGACATAATACATGGGTAAATCAAAAGCATATAAAACTGGACGAGAGTGCTACACATTGACTATTCAGTATGCTGTATGGTTACCTAAGACTGGCAAAACTGACAGTGATGGAACATGGACAGGATCAGACTGCCCAGTAGTTCTTGTGGGATCCTTTTCGTATTCATTTTAAAATATCCTCCATTTTTATAAGCAGTGTCATTTAGAGTGTTTCGGAATTCTAAGTGTATATGGCAGACAGAATCAAGTAATTTTTTTCATAGCAACCATGCATGTCATCAACTGAGATGCATTAGATGGTAAGCGAACAGTCAGTTCTCATAGTCTATGTGTTGGATGTGGGAGAAATGGGAAAGCAAAAAGACTTTGATGGTTACTCATTATAGCTAAAAGCATGGGTTTGAGCAAATTTGAAACAGTCTGGCTTGTGGGGTACTCCATGCCTGAAACCTCTTTTCAGTCTCAATACGTTCACATAATTACGCTTTCATGACAAGGGTTATCTATAACACATTCTCCCACCTACATTATGTTAGGGAAGGGTTTATTTCCTTAAAAAATGTCTGTAACATAGTCTAGTTGTGTTAAGCAATATCTGTGAGGGAAATACAGAAGCTCAATCGGCTAGAACAAGCAATTATGGTCCCAAGAGCAGTGCTTGGCTTCCACAGTCATGCTCTGAAGGTATGACCCTTTCCAAAAGTAATAGACAACATATTGCACATTATTGAATAATGAGGCATGCTCCAGAATCAATTTTATCTATGAACATTTTTACTTTATTTTTTTTACTTATTTCAGTATTTTACTTATCATCTGAGAGCTGCAGATATAAAATAATGCCATAAAATACAACACATACAATAATAAGACAACAAAAAGTTGCTTCTTGACATTTGGCGAATAATATAAAAAACAATTATGGAAATTAGGATGATGATACTGAAATCATATTGATTATTATTATTTAATTAAATATTATACAAACTTGCATTTAGATTTCAATAAATTTAGGTTTTGTTTCACATTAATGAGGTATTATATGATGCATTTAAGAGTATTTGCAATTAAGTCAAACGAATGTACTTGATTACAAAACTACATGTTACAATGAGCCATAATTAAAGTTGTCTGATGTGTAGTAGTTAATGTATAATTGTATAAATATAATAACCTTTCACAATTTACATGTAGGTTTTAAATGAATGGAAAATACTTACATGTTGAATTAAGCTTAAAAATTAAGATCGTTTAACATGTTTACACAAAATGCTCTCCTATGCTAAAAATCACACGAATGTTAAGGCACATTACTGATTTTTGCACCCTGCATTAGATATGTGCCTGTAACCCTAATTGAAATATTAAACTATACCCTTGTTTTCTGTAAAATTTCGGTCTGAGAATATAGAGAAATAAGGGAAGTCATTATAACATTTACTGTATTTAGCGGAATGCAGACTTTAATATTTGTTCTTACATCTAATCAAATAGGAAAAACAGAAATTAAAAGTAACATATAAATGCGACTTCATTTCAACTTCAATATATATAAAATGTTTATGATAAGAACATGTAAGTGTTTGGCTCTAAAACACCATTTATTGACAATTGATACAACTGGTTGGATTGTTGTGTTTCTGCTTATTCTAAATTCATTTTACTGTTTCCCACAGTCACATCATCAATCAAATGAGACGGTTCCAGTGGAAGCTATACATGTTTCCACTGCCAGAGTTAGGAACAGCTACTTTCTCATTAGCATTCATCATTGCATACCGTTTGTTATTCATCTCTTCAGTTTCTTGGAGTTTAAACTGATCATTACACTTGTGCATTTTGCATTGTATGTTTGTTTATATTGAACCCCATTAAATGCAGAGGATTGGTACATAAATACTATGTATCAATTATTGGCAGGAAGAATGTGATATAATGAAACTTGCATTTGGCTTGTTTTGCATTGTCTTGCTAAAAAATGCATAGAAAGATGCCATTTTAAGGCATATTTGTTTCTCTAAAATCTCTTTATTTTAATGCTGTCATGACAAAACTGTAAATTACTTTTGCCCAGGGACAATGGTACCCATGTGAGGATTCATCCCAGATGGCTCCAACCCAAGAGAAGCACAAGCCACGTCGGAATATGATTCATATAGGCTAAGGCTTTTTTTCACATTATAAATATTTAAGTGACATTTGTGTCATTTAACACCATTGAGTTAAATGGTGGTTCTTAATGCAGTCTGCATTAAGCAGTCTGCAGTCTGTCTGAGGGAATTCATTTTATTCTTGTGACCTTATTTAAATGATTTATTTATGTACTGCTTACAAAAAATGATGAAATAAATAATATTGAAATACGCCCTTATTTTTCTGAGCAGTGTATTATGGACGATACAAAGAAAAATATGCAAACCTTTTCCATTCTTTCTTTGAGGAACATTGTCCTTGAACATTTCTTTATTATTTTCTACTAATATTTTGGGTTGTTTTTGTCTGAAATTGCAGTGATGAAAAAGCTGAGGAAAGAAACACTTGGTTAAAGTTTAAGATGGCATTTGTCCTTTCTTTCTCAGATTTCTTTTTTTCCACAGAAATGAAATGTTTTTCTCTTGATGAATATAAATAAATGAATACTTACTCACTATTCAACTCTCTTCCAATCACAAATTAACTACTTGTCTTCTTTATTCTTAGAATTTTTGGGGTCTGGCTTGGAACACCATTCAGTTCCTTTATAGTCTTTCACTTTCCTTCTTAACATTGTGACTTTACTTTCCTTGCTATTGCTTTCCCTTTATATCTACACCTTTTTTTGGATTATTTGTTTTTAGCTTTTCTTACTAGAGTCTACAACGTTCTTTCATAGTTTTCTCGTTAGCATACATGTCTTTATGTATTATTTATTTTCCTGCTAGGATTCATTAGCATTAATTGTTTCTTTCTTTTCAAGATAATCTGTCTCTCTGTGTCTACGTGTCTCTATGGGACAGACAGGCAGACAGACACATAATTCCCAGACCCAGCCTTCTACAAAAGGTTCATCCAGGAACAACTACATTAACTACTCTTTCATACATTACAGTTGTAAGATGTTGGAGACTGATTAGCATTCTCAGAAATGTAGTTTCCACAGGCATGTGTAGAAACTCTGCTGCTCTCTTTGCTTAGACTCAGCAGTGTAGAGTGGTCTTAAAAAGTCTGCTACAGCGTTTTCTACGGAAAAATCACTATTTTTAGCTGCAGCACCATGTGGTTCCTGATACTAACTGTATCTAACAGCTCCAGTACAGGTCATAATTTCTTCTGTACCAAATGACGTAGCTGACATCATATATGAATATAAATAGAGATATGGATAAATAAGGAGTTTTCTTGAAACAAAGATTCTGAATACATAGAGGACCTGTTGGAGAAACTCACAGCTGACTTGGCAACACTGGGAAACTATGAAGCTGGAATGTTAATTATGAAGAAGAATACATAATACTGAAACTACATTTGTCTTCAGCAAAATAATCTAAAATGTAGTGCTGTTATTGATAAAAAATAAACCTAAAGCGGAATAGAATAAACCAGACATGGCAGATTTGCTGAGGTAAATAATCCCTTAAATAATCTATTAAATAGCATGCATTCTCCTTGTGAGTATGTGACTACGCTGCACAAGAGAAACAATCCTTTAAGGCTATATAAAAAGTAGACACTTTTAAAAGGATTTAAAATTGCTAAATAATTGGAAAAATAGCAAATCTTGGTTGGGTAATAGGATGGACATAATGAGGCAGAATGATGCTGGATGCAGTCACTTCTTATCGCTTCTTGTTTAATAAGGACAATTGAAGGGCATTTTGCTGAGTCTAATTTAAGACTTGTTAAAATAGCAGTGATGTGATTGAACACTCAGTTCCATGCTAAAATAAGAGCAGCCACATTTGTATTGTCTACTTATCGGAATGTAGTATATTCTGGTCAACTGAGCAGAAATATTGTAAAAACACTGAGCATGAAGCAATAATACACTGTAGTAAGGGTATCTAAACTACTTTATTACATGTATTGTGATTGGAAACAACGTTTGTGTATTTATACAGTGGAACTCATTCAAATTCATCATCTGCAAAAAGATTTTTATAATACAAATCTGTTCAAATTAAACACAACCACTATATTATACAAAATATGACATGATGTTTCTGGATACCTCTTTTCCCAAGCTACCAGAATAATCAGAGCCCAATAGGCTAACCTCCAGCTGTGTGGTCTTTATGCCTGACTGATTCTGAATTAATTCCATCTTGATGTTTAACTTGGTTGGGGAAAAAATCCACTCTCTTCCATGATAGGCTCCTTCCAGCACTCTTCTACCCACATACCAGCTCTCCACCTCTCCCAAACGCTGCTTTCCCAATACAATTTCCAAATGGTAGTGGCCAATGGAGCGGGAGATGATGCATCAATCATACACTGGCTAAGAGTAATCCTCGCCTCACCACACACCTGTCAGCCAATAGGATGACAGTTTGCTGACACCCAGTCTCTTGTGAGGTTCTGCCTTTGTAAGCCCATCACACCAAACCAGCCACCCACAGGGTGACAAATCTTCCTTTCTACAGAGACGTACACAGTGATGGCTGATGTCCTCGCTAGCTAGGAGCCACTCTGGCTTCATCTCACAAGTGGGATTGATATTGAGGATTTGTGACAGTTTATGTCTTTCTCCTGCATTGCTCTTTTGTGCCCTAAAGCAAAACGTGAAATAAAAAGTGCTGTTGTTGGACTTGTTACACTACAATTACAGCATGATAAAATGAACTCGCAGGGTTTACAGGCTCTCAGGCTTGTGTTTGTTGAAAATATACACTACATGACCAGACCTAATATATGATATCATGCGTTTGTGATCTTCTTATTAAAAACAAAATAAAAAATAGAAGATCATGTCAATTGCTTTTGCTTGAAGTTTCCTCCTTTTTTGTGTAGGAATTTCAATTGATCTGTATAACCACAAGAACATTTTATAATAATTATATTATAAATTAATTTATTTTATAAAATTAAAATAATCTATTACTCCAGAGACTGCACTTATACTGCTCCAGAGTCCAATCGTGGTGAGTTGCATTCACTCCAGCAAATTCTTGATATTGTACATGAGAATGTACCCCTGGAAACCAATCGATTAAGGTCCCATTGAATGGTTCTTAGGCTGACATTGATTTTAGAGACAGTTTGGAGCTCAGCAGTGAGTACTGCAAGCAATGACAGCAGTTTTTCATGCTTTATTAACTTTTGCAGTCTGCTCAAAATTTCTGTATCATTTTAGAAGCGATTGCTCCACTTAGGTTAATCCATATCACAGTAACATCGCTTACAAGTGAAACACTTTTGATTTGTTAGAAAGGCAAGATTCTAATTTGTGCTAAATCATATGATCAGTAGGATATAGAAAGAACGCTAACCAGCATTAAACACTATGGTGGTGTTGAGTGTTTCTGCATGTTTTAACCCCTAACTCCATCCAGTTTATCCAGTACATCTAAAGAGCATTTAAACTCCTTCTAGAGCTAATTAATCTATGACTAATACAGTACAGTGCTTATAAAAATTATGCAAACAAAAAACAATATTTGCCAAAAACAATATCTTGGTTAAAAAAAAAGCGTCTTGCCTTACAACGTTTAAGTAATGAGGAAAAAAAACAACCTTTTTTTCAGATAAAGAGGAAAAGTAAAAAGCAATGCTATGGACAATAAAAGGAACATGGAAAGCACTTTGTCAGTATTAAATAGCTTAAGAAAAAGAAAGCAAATCTCATTTGCTACACTCTGAGCAGTTTGACACTGATCATAAGGGTGATAGGATTTAAATTAACAATTACATGTTCCATTATCTTGGTTCATGTTACTTTTACACTGTATAATTGTAAATCATATTTTTCTACATAACAATATAACAATAACAATAACAATCCTGTACATAAATGTTTATAAACATCCACTGTAAATGATTCCATATGTACATTGTCTATAGCATTTATGTTCAACCTATAATATATTCCCATGTATACTTTTGAACAGTGTACAACAACTATAATATATTTACATTTTTATTCCACAGTACTTAACAATACCTCTTTAACATATTTACATATATTGTCCATACCTTCTCCTTCATTCTGTACATACTGTACCTATTTTACATTTTGCACTTATTTGCACTTCAGGTTAGAAGCTAAACTACACTTTGCATTGTACTTGTAATGACAAAGTTGAATCTAAATTTAAACTTTTTAACCAGGTAAATTAGCCTCAATAAAAAAATATAAATAAATAAATAAATAAATACATGCTTTATGAGCCCAGAGAATGATGTAATTTCAGATTATCTCCAGGTGGGGACTGGAGTCTGACATAATATCCATTATGATTCTGTTTTAATTCAGAGAACTGAATAAACAAATAAAATGACAAATTTCATAAATTTAAGTAAACAATAAAACAATTAATGTGAATTGCTTGCTGCAGTAGAAGTAAGGAGTTAAGGGGACAGCAAGCCCAAAATCCTGCATCCACTCAATCAGTAACATTGTAGAGATAATATACTTAGTAAACTGACCCCAATGATAATAGTAACAGGTCTTACTTATTTCCCATTAACTGAGCTCATGGGCACATTACTTTATTAACACTTCTGTCATTAAATATCTAGCCCTGGTTGCCAGGCTATTCAAGGTGAATCTAAATAGCATGTTTTTACATCACGCCACATGCTATGCCTCTAGCTTGCAGTGTGAATTAAAATGACTGATTCACACTTTAGGTTCTTGCATCCTCTGCATACTCCATGCTGTGCACTCTGTGGGGCTGGTTTGCAGGAAGTACCCCACTATTAAGCTGCCACAATTTCAGATGTCAAAGTGGTGGTTCAGATATAAAGAAAAAAATATATTAAATTCATAAAAGAAATTGCTGGGTTAGTGGATAATTACTGAGCTCCTGCTGCACATTGCCAGAATACCTTAGAGACTGAATGCCTCTTAGTAAGCCTAATACACCCTGAGGCTCTCTCCCACATCTCATTTAAAAGCTGCTTTATTCTGTCAATAGGTTGCTATGTCAACACAAACCACAGCCCAGTTCTGTTTGGATTAGCATCTAAACTGCAACCTGAATGTAATTCAAATAAGAAGAATGTAGGTCAAATACAAAGAGCAGTTGCCGTTAATAGTTTTAAAAATGGGGAGGCACATATGACCACTTAATTTGTTCTGAATAGCCAGATCATTCCTATGTCCTGCCAGTGGAGCTGCAGCTAGTCGAGCAGCCTAACACAAACCCACATCACATAATATTACATTTTTTATTTTTGTAAATAAAGATTTAATAGCATTGATTTATTTTAGTACTTTGTATTTATTTGAGAGATTGACCAATCGTCAGGAGCTTCAACGCAGGACAAACAAAAAAACGCACAGTAAAAAAATCGATTTTTTTTACTGTGCAAGATGCACCAGCTCACACTCCATTCCCTGGGCAGGGCTCAATATGAAGCAGTCAAGGCTGTTTATCTCAAAACAGTGTGTACACGAACATGCCATATGTCCTATTAGCGCACTATATGAGTGCCTTTGACCCTGTTTACATTAGGTCATCAAGCATCATGAGTATCAGGAGTGTACCCAGACAGATATACAAACATACAAACTCCACACAGGCAGAGTCTGGGGAACTCTAGATAAGAGTGTCTACTAAATGACTAAATGTAAATAGATAGGGCTAGGCCACATCACAAAAATGTGTGCCAAAACACACACATATGCAGGTATACACACACACACACACACACACACACACACACACACACACAGG
>JAVSBV010168019.1:0-14048 GCA_033117975.1 Parotocinclus spilosoma | reverse complement strand
AGGAGAGGAGAGGAGAGGAGAGGAGAGGAGAGGAGAGGAGAGGAGAGGAGAGGAGAGGAGAGGAGAGGAGAGGAGAGAAGAGAAGAGAAGAGAAGAGAAGAGAAGAGAAGAGAAGAGAGGGAGCGTGTGTGAGGAAGAGTGTGAAAGGAAGACAGAAAGTGTGTGAGAGAGTGAAAGAGGAAAAGAGAAAAAAAAGAGAGGTGGGGAGAGGGACAGAGAAAAAGTAAGAGAGAGATAGAGAGAGCATGGCAAATAGATAGAAAGAAATAATGTAAGAGTGTGAGAGGGGATAAAGAGAGAGTGATTGAGAGAGTGAGGGGGAGAGAGAGAGAGGGAGAGTGAATGAGGGAGAGAATGTGAGAAAGAACAAGCGTGAGAGGGAAGGAGAAAGAGAGAGTAAGAGGTGAGAGTAAGAAAAATGCACCCATGGCATTGTCTATTTGTATGCATGTGAAATATAAAGCTTTAGATGCCTGAAAAATGTTTTTGCCTGTAGCTCGTGGTGCTTTCAATAATCCGCATATTGATGCAGTAGCTCTTGGCCTTGCAGATGTAAAGTGGTTTGTAAACAGACTGCTGTGTCCTTAGCACTAATCAGTAAGGAGTCTGTGTTAATAAGCTCACCAAAGGGAAAAGAATGTGAGCTGTGTGTCTAGTAAAGAGCTCAAATATTCGATTGCTTAGACGATATGGTTGATCCATAGTTCAGAAAGCATTGTTTCAGTGATCCAGTGTCATCAAGAAACAGCCGCTTATAGCAAATCTAATAGCATTAATCTTTTTATTGCCATCCAGATGAGTGTCTTAGTTTCTGGAGTTTCTTCCAAAACCATATGTACTCCATATAGGTTTTGCTAATGAGCTAATACATCGAGTTGGGTTAAATCAGGCAGAAAACTTAACCCTTTTAGGACCGTAAGGATTGTGTCATACAAATTTGACTGCTCTAGGTTGTTTCAGTCGCATGTGGTGTCCATTTCTATGTTTGGGACAAATGTGTCCGTTGGTCCACAAAGGGTTTCCCATGTACTGTTGTAAAATACATGTATTGCCTCACCTTCAAAATCCACACATACGTCCATGTATAATTACTTTTGTGCAAAGTGGAATCTAAAATGTGTTCAAAGTCTGAAACAAATTTCCATGTAAAGATAGTTAAACCTCCAAGGACCTCCCACTGAGGACTCAATTTATAATCTAGTTGTTTTATGATTTAGTCGATTTATTTTATGACTAATTTAAATTATTTGCCTAATTTTGCTATAATTTAATATATAGCAAATTAGTATTTATTTCATTAACATCTAGGCCACCCATGGAGGACGTGTCACCCTAGGCTTGCTCAACTTGGGATTGGCCTTTAAAGATAATATAATATTGTAAAGCTGCTTTGAGACAATGCACCATTGTAAAAAGCACTATATAAATAAAATTGAACTGAATTGAGAGTCCCAGGACTTGACCAGGTTTTATCTAGATTTATCTCAAACTTGACTGTATAAGCTTAACTACTAAATTCGGCGTGTTTCCTGTACACTGGGCTGATCACAGAGTGGTAAGATTTAATCTCTGTGCTAGGAAGGATGTACTTGAGTACAATGTCACAGCATGTCCCCCATAAGATGTTCTCAGATCGTCCTTTGATGTTGCGGCTGGCCTAAATACCCTAATGTGCTACTCTTATTTCTGCTCAGCTGCACCGTAAAGAAGCACTGGGTCTAATCCCACGCGATACGATACCCTCCAACCATCGTTACACCACAACGACCTTATCTAGAGTATCTGCTGATGGGAGGGGGAGCGACTGCCACGTCATGAAACAGCATCTCATAGGAGCTCCATTCACAACCTTTTTATTTCTCTATAAATCACAGAAATAATGCTAATGTCATTGTGATGTGGCTTCGGTTTGGAAGAACTGCATACATTTTGTATTGTTGTTGCTCAGCTGCACAAAACTAATTATGCTGAACATGTTCACAATTATGTTGAAATGGTACAGACCTAAAAATCTACAAAAAATGTCATTATTTGTGCCTTGCTTTGGATGCTTTAGGGTTACACTCAGTGTTTCAGACAAATCCAACGGAACCTCGGAATTCACCTCTTCAAGCAAACAATTTGGACAACGAACAATAAAAATACTTTTTTTGCTCTGATAATTTTGTTACAAATTCATAACAGCACCCTAAGAAGAACTAGACTGCAATCAAATACTTATTGTGTATATCATATGATATTTTCTATTGTTAAATGTATATTATGTATATTATGTATTGTTATGTATATGTATGTTATATTAGTCTTTTAATCATTAATTACATACGAATATAACCATAAAAAACATACTTTGGGAGACGGGAACAAAATCTTATTTTAATGACTTCCTGTGGGGAATAAAGCATTCAAATGGCCTGCTGGTACCAATTAGGTATGAATTCCGAGGTTCAAATGTACCTTATTTACTTATTTGATTTATTTAAGGTCAGCATCAGGGAAACAGAAGGTTACATCAAGACTTGTCATGTATATACACTGAAGTCAGTGCCACTTTAAAGTAATCAACTAACCTAACATGCATGTTTTTGAACTGTTAAAGGAAACCAGAGTACCTGAAGTAAACCCATGCAGGCATGTGGGGGATACACAGACTCCACACAGAAAGAACCCAGACTGCACCACTCTGGGATCAATCCCATGCCCCGGTGGCAGTTTGTGGGTCGGTGGCAATGTCATATAGATGAGAGTGTTTCACTCTTGTTTTTCTCATCTCTAGACACATTTATGTTTGCATGCAGTTTTTATGAGAAACATATATATAAACATTACAGTAGTTATGTGAAGTCCAACTTTGCAAAACGTAATGTGAACGGCGCATCCCTGTACAACGATCCTGTAGATTTAACAAATGCTTCTCCTACTGTAAAAGTTTGGAGCAGGATTCCAAAGTAAAGAGGTTATTACAGAGCGAAATGTATGCATTTTGTACGTTATATAACCTTGCACAGCTCTTGTACAGCACTTTAATGTATGCAACTCTCCTGAGAGCTTATGGTAGATTGAACCAGTTTAAGACTGCGGTATATCCACTGCATTCATCACCAGCTTATTAAGAGTTCATTGGTATTCATTACATCCAGTCGACGCCAGCGTCAAAGGACAAGCAATATCTCTGATTATATCAATCATTAATTTCAGAGTGGAGAAGATTATTAAACCATACTCAGAAGATTTTATATCAGTATATAAACATAGAGATTAAACCACTGCATAGGTGATCTCCGTGATTATATCAGTAATATATTTTTGGCTTTATGAAGACACACAATCCACCCGGTTTAATTAAAGAGTCACATGGTAAAAGAGACTTGTATTCAAACGTCCGCACTAGAGCTGGAAATCGTTTAATATTTCTTGATATCAGTACGGAGCCAAATACCTTCAACTCAATTCAGATTCCAAAACGACACCTTGGGATTGTTAAGTCAGGTTTATTTATAAACCACTTTTTACAATGGAGCATTAATTTAAAGCAGGTTTACAATATTATATTATCTTATAAGGCCAATCCAGAATTCAGCAAGCCTAGGGTGACAGTGAAAGGAAAAGGTCCCTAAATGTTGCAAGGAAGAGACCTTGGGAGAACCAAGACTCAAAAGGGATTGGGGTAGCTTGGGTAGCTTATATGAGAATTGTAATAGTTCTGTTTGCATTAATAGTAAAACTAAGCAATTATTTTGTCTGATACACAGACTCACTTTAAAATGTTAAGTCTTCAGCGGGAAAGTCCTCGCTTTTTTTGTGGTCGTGACAATATTGTGAAAATAAACACAACCATATCTGAATCAGGGTGTCTTAGAGTCTTTTTTTTAAACTCCAGTCAGGTTTACATGTATCATTTATCGAGGACAGGCTTCTGTCTCGTTACTCTGCCATAAAGCACAAAGCGCAGAGTGCTGCAGTGATGGTAGACCTTCTGAACGTTTCTGCAATCTGCACACAGAATCTTTGGAGCTCAGCCAGAGTGACCGTTTGGTTCTTGTTTACCTCACTTACCAAGGCCTTTCTCACCCGATTACTTCTGCTGGTGGGGCAGCCTGCTCTAGGAATAGTCCTGGTTGTTCCAGGATTCTCCAAATTAAGAATTATGGAGGCCACTGTGGTCTTGGGAACTTTCATTGCAGCAGAATTTGTGACTTCTCCAAATCCGTGGACCAAGGAGGTGGTATGTTTTTTTTTTTGTATGATTTTTATCATAAGTCCTAATAATCATAATGCTATTTGCCTTTAAGGTTTGAACAGAGATACCTTATCAGGTAGTTTGGGTACAAATTTTTAATACCTAGCCATAGTCGACACCATAAAGCAACTGTTTCAAAATCAACTAACATTTCATGGTCATTACTCTATGATGTTTTATCATAGTGTGAAGCACCATATTTAACACTATGATGTTTTGTAACAGGCAAAATGGAAATCTGTTATTAAAGAAGCATTAACTACATTATGTAGCATCTTGGATAGCTAACATGCCCTGTAGATAATTCAGATTATAATTTTTAATATATCATTTTTACATTTTTGGGGGACCATTAATAAGGCCATTAATCCAAAGACCATAGTCATTAGCATACAGCTAGTAAACATGCATTGATAATATGAGTTAAGTTCTCTTACAGCCTTAAACATAATGGGATTATATAGTGACAAAGCACTGCCGTTCTTAAGTGGATCCCCGTATTTAGAAAATAATCCTAGGTGACAATTCCACGTTAATCACCAATTAAGAAACGATCATATTTACCAGATGTTCCCAAACTTCTCCAAGGCCTCCACCAAATCAGCTTCCACCACTGATTCACAGAGTCCCCGAACATGAACCACGGGGGAGGGTGCAATCCTGTGGGTCTCATCTCCGTTATCCTGTAATCCAGAACAGGACTGTACTTAGCAAAAACAATTCACAAGAAGAAAAGTGTATAAAAATCATACTCTAGTTCATTTCAGTTTCTCCCAGTTTGTCATTTCCCACCATGTGGACCACACCTAGCTGAAGGTTTAGTGGCCATCCGTTCAATGTCCGTTCACTTTAACAACTGAGTTCGTTATTATTATATACCAACAAAATATTATAGGAAATAAAAATCTTTGGATCTTTTGTAGCCGTAACCACATGATAAAATTACAAAACATTACCATAGCCGAGCACCTGTTATGTGACCACCGTGACTTCATACGTGTAGCACCGCACTCAATTTTTTCACTTAAAGCTTTAAATTGTTTAAAAAGTGATACTGCATTGCCTGTTCTGGAAATTCTTCACATGGACTCATTCCCTCTTGGTTGTGTGCAGCCAGAAAGGTATATTTATTTACATTTATGTTCCTACGCATGCCATTATTTTTCAGATCTACATTATGTGTGATTACTTAATGTGCTTTAAGTGGGAACTTTTACATTTTACTTTTACTTTTACGGCACGGTGGCCCATTGAGTAGCTCTTCCCCATCACAGATAAAGGTGTGATCAGCCTTTCTGTTTGGAGTCTGCATGTCCTCCCTGTGTCCACACGGGTTTACTCTGGGTACTCCAGTTACCTCCAACAGTCCAAAGGCATGCACGTTTGGTTAATTCATTGCATTAAAATTGTTAAATTGGCATTGACTTGAGTGTATATATATGACTAGGAATAAACTTGTAATGATGTAACCTTGTGTGTGTCGCTGAAATAGGCACTGATGCTAATAGTGCTGTTAAACACATCAAAACAAACAAATTAAATTAATTTGCACACAGTCTTCTTGGGAAAATGCCTTTTGTACTTAAATTACAGCAGGATAAAAAGACTACGGTAATGTCTGGTCAACAACCATTTCGGTCGAAGCCGCGTTTGACAGAAAGTTGTGCGGTCGTTGAAAGGCAAATACCTATTTAACCGTACCCAAAGCATTAGCTGAGTTTATTAACTCTGCATTAAAACTCTACGAACATGGAAACCATCATGTGGGAAAGACAAGCTGAGCCAAGATCAAAGCAGAGGGCTCCCGGCAAGAGTACAGTCTGTTATGCATCAACACTCAAGCAATACAAAATAGCAGGTTCTATAACCAAGAACAGAAGCAACGTGGAAAATAAAACATAAGCCACTAAAATCAAACTAACTACATTTCCTACACGCCTGAGTGCACCGCAAGATTGAGTCACCATCTCCCAGCCACCGTCAATCACCGAAATGACTCATATGAATAGGAAATTATAAAATGCAATTACCTCTAACAGCACAGGGATGGCTGTACGTGCCGAAAATGACTGAACAACATGCTAAAAATCTAATCAGCAATAATCAGTGGCATTGAGTAAGCTTTTTTTCGCAACATATTGCAGCTTCCAGCAGATATTTCCAGTTCATCATCAGAGCAATGCCACATCAAGTGCTTGTTTAAGCCCACTCTCGTGTCTCTTCCTGCCAAAAAGCAGGACTGAGAAGCAGCCAATGAATGTCTCGAGAGGAGGGGGTAGACTCGTGGAGAAAAGAGACAAATCATGCCAACCTGTCCCTGCAAGAAGCAAACTTGTGCAGTAATGTGCTTTTCTCGCTTTCACGATCGATCCTCAGGTAATTACGGGGTTATCTCCACTGCTCCAACCTTGTCTCGCTCGCACATGCAGATCAGCTGAACTCGTGAAGGTGTAACTTTGTTTAAGATCTCAACGGTGGCAGTTTGTTGGATTTGGAATTTAGGAACTCCCAGCCTTGCTATTTGTCATTTAATAAGTGCGCGACCATTAACTCGAATGGAATTCACACGCGTTACACACCATTTACACAATGATGCACATTACCAGTCAATGTTTGGTCACGCCATCTACTTTATAAAAGCTTTTATTGATTGTTTAAGGTCATATTCAAATTCGAACGTCCCGACGGACGCGAGACAATTTCAACAAAAATGTGGAATTACTTTAGGACATGAATGAGTCCAAAATTGTGGTCTGATCTCCATGAAACTTACAATAACAAACATATTGGGTCTAAACTTGTGAGCGTAATTTTCTAGTCTGTATTTTGGAATAAGTATAGCAATCAGTGTAAACTGTAACGTTTGACTGGCAGTTTTAAAACATACCCATACTCCAAAGGCTTTGTTGATTCTCCAATATAAAAGTTAACCCAAGTTCTGCTGAATAATTTCACATGACATATTTATGCAACGTTTAACCTGCGGCTATTCTTCCATTTTTATGCTTTTGATTTTGCCTGTATAACTGTGTAGTTTCGTACCTCACCAATATGATCTGATCATTTATTTTTCAATAGAGATCCGCTGTATTTTCCTAAGTCAAAACCATAATAACACAAGTCTTTTAAGGGAAACAGGCACTGGAATTTATTTAAATAACAACCTTCAGTCAAAAATGGTATGTTCGGTTCTTGACCAAAAGTCATTACATTAATCCAGTCATTCACAAACTTAAAAGTTTTGGATTTTGGGCTTACTATGTTAAATTTTTTTAGTTTCAGTAAAAACCTTTTACTTTGATGCATGATTATTTTTAAGAGCTTATAATGTATGAAAGCAAGTACAACAAAAACGATATTATCTTCTTTACAAGATAACACACATTAATGCTACTGCATTCATTATGCATCTAGAGTTATGTCTGCCAACTCTATTTATTACACTAATAATTAACTTTTACATTAAATTTCATCATTGCCACAATATAATATAATACAATCTATGGACACCACATATTAAACTCCCAGTACATCCCTGTACATTTATTGCATTAAAACTATTGTGATTCATATTAGAAAGCCTAATCTAATTTAATCGAATATAATCTAATTTGATCATCTAAGACAAATCTGAACGCTCTTTGTCAATCGTCCTAATGGTCCGGGTTGTATAACACAGGCCTACAAACGGGGACTTGATAAATGATTTATCCAAGTTATTATCCTCCAATTACTGAAGGGCATGGAAAGTCAAAATCCGAAAATGATTCAAACCCCAGAGAATAAGACAGAAAATTTATAAAGAGCATAGAATGGTTTCTGAAGTGCTAATAATGATGGGAGGGCCAGGGAAATTGAAATAACTTTAAAATTAAATCTTTCCGACCTCTAGTGGGCTATAATATTGCAAATATCTGAAAAACTGAAATAAAATCTTTTAGGGCAGTAGAAAATGTAGCAACTGGTCTGTGGCAGTCATGGGAATGGACTAAAGACCAGAATTCTTCCTGTCTACCATTCTGTCCTTCTGATTTTGCTATATCTGACACACTTGTACTAACTGGTACCAAGGTGGCATACCCATTATCATGCCAGTGTCACTACTGTACAAAGATAAGATAAGATAAGATAAGATAAGATAAGATAAGATAAGATAAGATAAGATAAGATAAGATAAGATAAGATAAGCCATTTATTATCCCACAAGGGTAAATTTGTCGTGTTATGGCAACAGATGAGTATGATATAAAACGTAATGTGGTCTATAATAATATACAAAAAACTATTTCTTAATCAAATCCTTAATCAAAGACTGTGGTGGCCTGGTGGTTAAGGAACTGGACTATGGACCAGAAGGTCCAGGGAGCAAATCCCACTTTAGGGTTCAAATCCCACCTCTGCCACAGTTGGGTCCCTGAGCAAGGCCCTTAACCCAATTGCATTGGATTGTAAGATTGTAATAATTGCAAGTCGCTCTGGATAAGGACGTTTGCTAAATACCATAAATGTAAAATGTAATTAAAGAGAAGCAGTGGAAATCATACAATGGTTCATTCCCATTGAATGCCAAGACTGACCTGAACCGGTAAGGCCTGGGCTCAAATCCCACCTCTGCCAAACCTGCCACTGTTGGAATTTTGAGCAAGGCTCTTGATCCACAATTGCTTGGATTGTAGACTGTATAATTTGTAAGTTGCTACTATTTGTAAATTGGATATGGGTGTCTGCTACAGGGCTAAAACGATTTTAAGGGTCAGTTACAGTCAGCAATTATATACCCACAAGGTCTACCTATAAAGCTGCGCACTTGCTGAATGTCTCTGTTAGCACACACAGGGAACCAAAAGTTTTTATTATACCACTGACAAGTGTATTAATCTGTTGGCTCCTTTCTCTATAGTTCCTCTTCAGAGACTGAATAGAGCTGTGAGAAAAAGCATCTCACTGCAAGCTTCCTATTAATCCGCCGTATAATCCAGTGCAGCCTGCTCAGCGGAAAAGACACAATGTCAGCGTAGGTTAACAGTCCCCCTTCCCACTTTAGCCAGCAAACAGGATGAGGAGATGAGGGAAAGAAAGGTGCAGGGAAAAAAAATCACAGATGAGTAAACAGCGGTCAATAGTACAATATATTGGAAGATGAAAGGCCGAGACAATGGCCCTGTATGAAAGCGAATATAAAATGGGCAAATGATAGTATGTGTTTAAGTGACAGGCAGATGGGTTCCGCTAAATAAAACAAAAAGTGTTATGGGTAGCTGCAGTTCAATCCTGCAAGTGTTTATCAGGCTATTAGGGAAATGATGCAGAATTATGCACTATTAACATTTAAGAGCATCTAAATATCCACATATTCAGCATTTTATTAGAAAATATAGACATTTATGGTTATGGGGGCTACACTTTCATTAGTGAGGTAAGCGCCTGCTTCTGCCTTGTGGATAAAATAACCTCAAAATAACCTCACACTGTGCAAAACTGGTGGGTAACACCGCTGCCTCACAGCAAGAAGGTCCATGGTTCAATCCCAGGGTGGAACGGCCTGGGTCTTTTGTGTGTCGTCAGCATGTCCTCCCTGTGTCTGCATGGGTTTACTCCTGGTATTCCGGTTTCCTCCCACAGTCCAAAAATATGCATGTTAAGTTAATTGGTGTCTCTATAGCGGCCCTTAGTGTGTGACTGTGTGTGTGTTTGTGTGCCCTACGATGGATTGGAACCCCATCACGAGTTGTTCCTGCCCTTGTGCCCAGAGTTTTGGCCCAAGTGTGGATTAAGCGGAAGATTGTAATTGAATAAAAAAAGAAAAACCTAAAAAAAAATATGACATTCCATATACAGGTGATCCCTGATTCACACTGGGGATACTTTGTGACTCATTCATAGTATGTTGATGAGTATGTTTACAAGGTAAACAAGGATGTCACTAGGTAACAATGATATACATGAGATTTTAATGTCAAATCACGTTAGTGTTATATATCAAGCCAACCAACTGTGACATTATCATTAGGCTAATGTCAGCTTTTATGAAGCGGCTATGCATGTGCACGTAGCACAATCATGTCAAGTCCAAGTCAAGTCCAACCTGTAGTTCAAGCCCTTTCAGGAAAGTCAGCTAACATTGCACTGCAACAGCTTCTGCAGCTCAATCTGAATCACTCCAGCACTTTGTGGTTGGAAAAAAAACACAACATTGCCGTACTGAAAAACAACTTGCTTCTACACTACAAACATGCACCAGCACACAAACCCGACCTTATTTCCGGCACTTGCACATTCAAAGGCGTTGGAAATCCTTTTGTTCTGAGGGAAGACACGAGTCAATAAGCCCCTAATGAATGTGAGACCACCATGTGAACTCAGAATTAGAAAGGCATGATGTAGAATGCTTTCATGTCACATGACCAGGTTAAACAGAAACCAAAAGACCAAGAGATGAAAGATGAGCTGTACTAACATGTGAATGACAAACAGAAAGGTAGTGCAGAGAGGTGGAGAGAGACAACCCCGTGCAACAGTAATGACCTAAAAACGTAAACGACATACTCCAGCAGCCATAACTGACGGGGTTTTACGGGTTTTAAGTACTACTGAATGAACTAAAATGAACCAAATCTTAAAATAAAAGTCAGGTTACTGAAACATATGAATGATTTTTGAGAACTGACTCTAAAAGTCATGAAGATGCGACAGCTTACATGTAATCTAAATACGATCTACTGATTTTACGACAATTATTCAATTATTAAGAATTGATTCTAAGATTCTGTTACTGGTTTATAAACTTTTCCACAGTTTGGCTCTCTAGGATATCAGTGACATGATTGTTAGGTACGTTTCAACAAGGGTCATCATATCAACAGGAATAAACTGGTCATACAGAGTTTAACCTTTCTTATTAATATCCCAAACTTTAAACCTTTCTTTCTGATGACCTGAGGGCTCTGGATGATCTTAACATATTTAGGAGGAACGTGAACATGGAACATCAGATTAGCATTTTATTTTATTATGCCTGTAACTTTATTTTTATTACCATTGGCTTATTTAAAGGACTTCTTGAAAGTGCTATATAAATAAAAGATTATTATAGATATTATATATATAATATCTATATAATAATTATATGTATAATTATTATCAACAATTGGCTGCTTATGCAGAATTAGAAAAGTAAACCTGTGTATAAATTGATAGAAGACTGTTTTGTTTTTTAAAAATAAAATATTTAGCTTAAGACAAGTCAGATTTATTATGACATAGACATAATGGAGCACTGTCTCAAAGCAACTTTACAGTTTTAGAAAAAACTCCCAATATTATTACTTGACACCATATTACGAACACTATATCACTACTGGACAACTCCATTTGTTCTCAAAATAACCTCAATTCATCATGCCATGGATTCCACAAAATAATGGAACTACTCCTTTCAGATTCTGGTCTGTGCCTGCATCACTCAATTGGACTCGTTTGAGAAACACGACAAAGGGTGTTCCAGGTGTTGACTCGACCTCCAAATTCCTCCGATGGCATTCACATCTATCCATGGAGGACATATATAATACAAATAAATAAATGTGTTAATTATTTCTTAATTTATTTTCATGTTTTAAACTCATGTACCCTGGTTAAGGCTGTACCGACCCCTAGTATTAGAAGGATGATCCCCACTGTCTGTATCTCCTCCCTCAGGCAAAGGTTAATCATGCTCGCGGTAAGCCTGAAACGGACGGTGGGCAACTCCAGGAATCAAACCTATGTGCTCTGGGGTATATTTTATTATTATATTCATATTAAATGTAGGACAGTTATTTTAAATAAATACATTTACATAATGATTATTGAAGCTTAGTAACGCTACACACACAAATACATCTAACTCTAACCTCGGTAACAATTTCGTTTGGTTCTTTTTGTGTATTAAATAAAAGTTGCAGTATTTTAGTGTTTTTTTAAGTTTTGGGGACCAGTAAAATATTCCTACAAGGTCAGAAATGTCCCTTATATGTTTCTATATTTCAGGGGACACACGGCCCACACAATTGTACCAAATATCTGGTCTCTCTCTCTCTTTCTCACACACACACACACACAAAAACATGTACACAATGCTGTAGGGAAAGTCATGCACAGTCCCAAATCCAAAATATCCCACCTCCTAGGAATCAGGGGCTCACATGACAGGCTAAGAACAGAAAAAGTGACAGTGTGGCTTGAGCTGGGCACCCGAGGCACTGTCACTTACAAGGGCACCACTACCCCCAAGTCGTTTGCTGTCACTATGGAAACAGTGGTTTGGGCTTCAAAAAAGGGCGGTTTAAGGCGGGGAATGATGGGCTGGCAGAAGGACTTCTAAAGGCCAATGGTGGTAGTGTGTGAATACCTAGTTTGTTTAGGAGGAAGCACTTTTATTTGCTTTTTTTAATGCATTTTACTTTTTGCTTGTTTATTTTGCAATTAAGCCTGGATCTATCTTCACACACTCAGCACTTAAACTTTAAGTGGTTAGAAAATAAGCAAACAGTGATAATAGGCATATAGGCATATAGGCATATAGGCATAAAAGGCATATAGGACTTAATAGTTTTATGACTTTAAACCTAAGAAGAGAAATTATTAGGACCAGGACCATCCAACAGTAAATTATTAAGCCATTATTTTGGTAGTATCGACCGTATTGAGCACAAAGGTCTTACAGATTTGACAGCTGTCTGGCCAGGTGCACAATTTGGGGATTGCTCTCTCTCACGCACATGTTTACAAGCAATGCCCTTAGACTAGGGTCCGTTCCTCTACAAAGGTACACTGATTCTGGCAGTGCCTCTGCTGGAGATCCCACTGAGCATCCTAAGAAAATTGTACCTTCTACCATCTCGTGGCAGCAGAAATCTTGGACAGCTTTTTTTATTATTGGAAACTAAAAATGAGTTTTCCTAAGGATGTATCCTCTGCTCACTATCACTCACAGCATTTGGAAACATGCTTTTCAAATATACAGTACATTCTCCCCACAAGGCCACGTCTGGTTCAACAACAATAGGTAGAAGTGAGTAGGTGGCATTAAGAAGGATGGTCCAGGCTGGACATTATGGACCGCTGCTGACACAGTTATCTTGCTAGCTAACTAAAACGTGAGAAGGAGCAGGCCACAAGAAATGAACTCATCGTTGTGGAAAAATGTGCTCCAGCGCCGAGCCTCCTCGATATACCCTGACACATTGCAAGAAAGGTTTGGCTTGACAAAGGCCATAGAAATGAGCAAAGAGTCAAGAATAAAACTCGGCAGGTCAATGTGTTTCTTCGGCATGAGAAGTGCAAGATTAATTACCCTTCATCAATTGTATTACAAAGCTGAAGGCAAGGAATGGGAAAGCAGAAGCCGTTCAACTGTGAATGGATTCATTTTTTTATTCTCAACACAAGCTTTTCTTAATAACGACACAGTCAGATTTTCTAGTTCCACAACTATCAGATATAAGACGTTAAGATTTTATGCAGCTGGTAAAAAAGCCAGTTTGTAAGAAATAAAGCTTATCAGGCATGAGGGAAGATTGAATGGAGAAACCACCAACTGAATGAAAGGTGTAAAAGCTCTAAGCCAATACAGTGTTCCCTCAGTGTTAATGATTAACTTTTACATAAAAAAAATCACAAAATGTAGAAAAGATATATAAAAAATATAAATTCTAACAATAAAGGAAAGTTATAAATCATAAAATATTACGATTTACAGTAAATAGCGTATTTACTCAGCGAATGAATACTCACCAAAAACGAGAAGTAACACTAGAGCATCGGCCGC
>JAVSBV010168008.1:0-13279 GCA_033117975.1 Parotocinclus spilosoma | reverse complement strand
CAATATATGGTTATAAAGCATATATATGTATATAGGTTAATATCAATATATGGTTATAAAGCATATATATGTATATAGGTTAATATCAATATATGGTTATAAAGCATATATATGTATATATGCTTGTGTCAAAGAATAGTTTAGGTAGAATCCTAGCTTTGGGTGTTAGGGGTAGGGGTTAGAGTCCCCTTTCTTTGAGCACTAAGAGGGAATTTAGCCCTCGCCTCTGGCTTACAAGACCAACGCTCAAAGCAGTGAGCTATTAGTGCTTTTAAAATATTTTGTTTTCTAGTCATCCGATTGTTGGGAAGAAGATTAAAAAGAGAAAGAAGTAGAATAGAGATGCTAGCTGTCCAATAATAATAAAAGGGGGTTCTACAGGTATGGCTCCAATTCATGTCAGGATTGCTACATCGGCTAGTAAAAGGCCCATAAATAGTTGTGCCAAGGGACGAAAAGTTGAGCCTTGGTGTTTTGAAGTGTGTAATAGGGGGACTACTATTAAAATTAGCACAGAGGCTAAAAGAGCAACTACTCCTCCTAGTTTGTTAGGAATAGAACGAAGAATCGCGTAAGCAAAAAGAAAGTACCACTCAGGTTTAATGTGTGGTGGTGTAACTAATGGGTTAGCAGGTGTAAAATTTTCGGGGTCGCCGAGAAGGTTGGGAGAGAATAAGGCGATTAAAAGGAGGAAGAGAAAAAATCATAAGAACCCGAAAATGTCTTTATATGAAAAATATGGGTGAAAGGAGATTTTATCTGTATCTGAATTTAAGCCTGCGGGGTTATTTGATCCGGTTTCGTGGAGGAAAACAAGATGAATAAAGGTTATGGCAGCAATAATAAAAGGAAAGAAAAAGTGGAAGGCAAAGAATCGAGTTAGTGTTGCGTTGTCTACTGAAAACCCTCCTCAGATTCACTGAACTATTAGTTCCCCAATATATGGGACAGCGGAGAGTAGATTAGTAATAACTGTTGCTCCTCAAAAGGATATTTGTCCTCAAGGAAGTACATAGCCTACGAACGCTGTTATTATTACTAGAAGAAGAAGGACCACCCCCACATTTCATGTTTCTTTATAAAGGTATGAACCATAATATAAGCCTCGTCCAATGTGTAAGTAAATACAGATGAAAAAGAAAGAAGCTCCGTTTGCATGAATGTTTCGGATAAGTCAGCCGTAGTTAACGTCGCGACAAATGTGGGCGACGGAAGAAAAAGCTGTTGTGATGTCAGAAGTGTAATGTATTGCAAGGAAAAGCCCTGTTATAATTTGTAAAACTAGGCAAAGGCCTAATAAAGACCCAAAATTTCATCAGGCTGAGATATTAATAGGGGTAGGCAGGTCTACTAGGGCGTCGTTAGCTGTTTTTAGGAGTGGGTGGGTTTTTCGTATTGTGGCCATTAAGTGGTTTTTGTAGTTGAATACAACGGTGGTTTTTCATATCATTGGTCCTGGTTAAAATCCTGGCAAAAATTATGTCCTATATTATGTATTTGTTGCTATTTTTGGTTGTAATTGGCTTGATTGGGGTTGCTTCTAATCCATCCCCTAGTTTTGCTGCGTTAAGTTTAGTGGTTGTGGCAGGTAGCGGGTGTGGGGTTTTAGCATGTCAAGGGGGGCCTTTTTTATCTTTAATTTTGTTTTTAATTTATTTAGGGGGCATACTAGTTGTTTTTGCGTATTCAGTAGCTTTTACAGCTAGTTTAAATACGGAAGGATGGGGAAGTCGCTCTATTTTTAGTTCTGCTTTAATATATTTTTTAGGGGTTTTTATGGTAGCAGTTTTGTTTGTGAAAGGGTGGGATAATGAATTCTGGGCTGTAGGGTTAGATTATAGTGAATTAGGTGTTGTGCGGGGGGGCATTGTTGGAGCGTCTTTTTTGTATTGGATGGGGGCGGGGCTCTTAGTTATTGGTGCCTGGGCTCTTTTATTAGTATTGTTTGTGGTTTTAAAGCTTGTTCGAGGCATTTCTTATGGTGCTATTCGTGCAGTTTAAATTATATAAAGCAAGGTTACTGCAAGGGTTGTTGTAAGAAGAAATAAACATAAGTAGGTTTTAATCACTCCTTGTTGTAAGTTGTCTGTTGTGATAATTAAAGGTTTATTTAGGGACGGAAGTATTTTTGGGCCTGATTTTTCTATTCAAGTTTGATCGATTATTTGTGTGGCTACGATTTGGCCTATTGTGAGATTAAGTTTGGGTATTAAAGTATGAAAAATTTGTGGGAAAAAGCCTAGCATATTAGAGAAGTGGTGGTAGGTGATATTTGAGTTGATTTTTTGTTGTTTAGATGTTAAAGATGCTAATTCAAAAGCTAGAAGTAGTCCAACTCCTGAAAGGATTAAAGCAGATAGTTTAGTTGTTTGTGATATTATTATGACAGGGGTTTTATAAGGGATTATATTTGATGTAATTAGCATTCCTGCGATAATGCTTCCTCAGCTTAAACGTTTTAAAGGGTTAATTAGTGAGGGGTTATTTTCATTAATGGGTATAAGAGGTATTAGTCGGGGATGATTTATTAATACAAAGTAAATAATTCGAAAGCTGTATACTGCGGTGAATATTGTTGCGATGAGGGTGAGAACAAGGGCTCAGGCGTTTAGATAGGATGTGTTTATTGCTTCTAGAATTGCATCTTTAGAGAAAAATCCTGCTAAAAAGGGGGTTCCAGTGAGAGCTAGGCTGCCAAGAGTTAAGGCGGCTGAAGTCGTCGGCGCTATTTTAGATATGCCTCCTATTTTACGAATGTCTTGTTCATTGTCCAGGGCGTGGATAATTGATCCAGAGCATAAAAAAAGTATTGCTTTAAAAAAAGCGTGTGTACAGATGTGCAGGAAAGCTAGCTGTGGTTGGTTTAGTCCAATTGTTACTATTATTAAGCCTAGTTGACTAGATGTTGAAAAAGCTACAATTTTTTTGATATCATTTTGTGTTAGGGCGCAGGTAGCTGTGAATAGTGTGGTAAGGGCGCCCAAGCATAGACAAATAGTTAGGGCAGCTGAGCTTTCTTCAATTATGGGGCTAAAGCGAACTAACAAAAAAATGCCGGCTACGACCATTGTGCTAGAGTGGAGTAGGGCGGACACTGGGGTTGGGCCTTCTATTGCAGAGGGCAATCATGGATGTAGTCCGAATTGGGCGGACTTACCAGTAGCGGCTAAGATTAGACCAAGAAGGGGGATAGTAATATCATAATTTTTTGATATAAAGAATAGGTGGTGCAACTCTCAGGTGTTCATGTTTATTGCTACTCAGGCAATGGCTAAAATTAAGCCGATGTCACCAACTCGGTTGTAGATAACTGCCTGTAAAGCAGCAGTATTGGCGTCAGCTCGTCCATATCATCATCCAATTAGTAAGAAAGATATAATGCCGACGCCTTCTCACCCAATAAAAATTTGAAATATGTTATTTGCTGTGACAAGAGTAATTATTGCGACTAAAAAAATTAAGAGGTATTTAAAAAAGCGGTTAATGTGAGGGTCTGTGTGTATGTATCAGGTTGCAAATTCTAGGATAGCCCATGTAACATAAAAAGCTACTGTGGAGAATATAAGGGAATAAGCATCAAATTTGAAGCTTACTTGAATATTAAAATTTGAAATAGTTAGGCAGTTGTAGATTGTTGTAATAGTTTCTATGCCTTCATTAATAAATAAAAAAAGGGGAAAAAGGCTTAAAAAAAATGCTATTTTAACAGCACTTGTGATTTTATTTTGTGATCAGTTTTCACCTTGGTGGTGGGAAAAGGGGTGTGTGATTAAAGGGTAAAATAACATAGAGAAAGAGAGTAGTATTAAGGTAGAAATTGTTGTGTGAGAATTAATCATAGCTACTACTTGGACTTGCACCAAGAGTTTTTGGTGCCTAAGACCAATGGATAGACTGTTATCCTTTAGGAGCTGTGTAAGAAAGCTTTGGAGTTCAACCAAAGATACGGGGGTTAGCAGTCATCGTTGCTGTGCTTGCCTTTCTTGGTTAAGAAAAGGATTTTAACCTTTTTTTCTAGAATCACAATCTAGTGTTTTTGTTAAACTATCTTTACTTTAAAAATATCCTGTAATTAACTCAGCTTTGATAATCAGGAGTAGTAAAGGGAAAAGATGAAGGGCTATTAATAGGTGTTCTCGGGTATAGGTTGGGGGGAATGAGTATAGGTGACTTGGGGTTGGGCCGCGTTGTGTTGTTAAAAGTATTGATAGAGAATAGCTTGCGGTAATTAGTGTGCCTAGGCCTGTAAGAACTAATGTGAAAGGTGTTCAGTTAAATAAGGCGGTAATAATTATCAGTTCTCCTAGTAAATTAGGAAGAGGCGGTAAAGCTAAATTAGCTAAGCAGGAAATAAACCACCAAGAGGCCATAAGGGGGGCAACGGACTGTAGTCCTCGTGCTAATATTATAGTGCGGCTGTGGGTTCGTTCATAATTAGTGTTAGCTAAACAAAAAAGGGCGGAAGATGTCAGGCCGTGAGCGATCATGAGAATGAGTGCTCCTGCAAATCCTCAGGGGGTTTGAATTAAAATGCCTGCTGCTACTAACCCCATATGCCCTACGGATGAATAAGCAATAAGTGATTTTAGGTCTGTTTGACGAAGACAAATAGAGCCTGTTATTACCACACCTCATAAGGCTAAGATAATGAAAGGGTAGCTTAGTTCTTTTGTTAATGGTTCAATAATTCATGTAATTCGTATTATGCCGTAGCCGCCAAGCTTTAAAAGTACTGCGGCTAATACTATTGAGCCTGCAATAGGGGCTTCTACATGTGCCTTAGGTAGTCATAAGTGGGCACCATAAAGAGGCATTTTAACTAAAAAGGCTAGTAGACAGGCCAGCCATCATGCTTTGTTAGTGAAAGACAGTAAAAAGTAGGGAGCCGTATAATTAAGTGTTAGTAAGGAAAGAGTTCCTGTAGTATTTTGAATGGTAAGAAGAGCGATTAAAAGTGGCATAGATCCTACTAGTGTATAGAATAGAAAATAAGTGCCGGCGTTTAGACGTTCTATTTGATTCCCTCATCGGGTGATAATAATTAATGTTGGAATAAGGGTTGCTTCAAATATTACATAAAATATAATTAGCTCTGTGGCGCTAAATGCTATAATTAACAAAATTTCTAAGGACACTAAAAGTGCAATGTATGTTCGCTGCCGTAAAGGAGGCTCAGAAGATATGTGATTTTGGCTAGCTAAGATTATTAGTGGCAGAAGTCAGCAAGTAAGAATTAACAGTGGGGTTGAGATAGCATCTGTGGCTATTATTACATTTAAGAAGTTTCAGCCAGCACTTATTGTTATATTGAGCCAGTGCAAGCTAATGGATGCAATGACAAAACTGTATAAAAGAGTGGTGGCTCAAAGTTGTTGTTGGGGGATGATTCATGTTGAAATAAGTAATATTATTGATGATAATAAAATTTTTAGCATTGTAGAATATTAAGGTTCTGTAGGCGGTCTGTGCCGTGAGTCCGGATCGTGGCAATTATCAGAGCTAGCCCGGTTCCTGCTTCGCATGCTGAAAATGTAATTAAGATTATGGGTAGAGTGTAAGAAATGTTAGAGTCAGTTTTTAAAGTCCATAAAGAAAAAGCGATAAACAATGATAGTATGATGCCTTCTAGGCAAAGAAGGGCGGAAAGTAGGTGGGTTCGATAGAAAGTAAGGCCTAGCAGGCCTAGAATAAATATAGTTGAAAAAGTAAATTGGATTGGTGTCATTAGGCAATTAAGGACTTTAACCATAAGTTTTTGAGCCGAAATCAAGAGTTTTATTTAAACTAATTACCTATTCTGCTCATTCTAAGCCGCCCTGAGATCATTCGTAGGCGAACCCTAAGGTTAAAAAAATTAAAACGGCTGCGGCCCAAATAAAAGTATTTAGAGGGCTATTAAGTTGGTCCCCTCATGGGAGGGGAAGTAGTAGTGCGATTTCTAAGTCGAACAAGAGAAACAAGATGGCCACTAGAAAAAAACGGAGAGAAAAAGGAAGACGGGCGGATGTAAAAGGGCTGAAGCCGCATTCGTATGGAGAGAGTTTTTCATAGTCAGCATTAAGTTGTGGTATTCAGAAGGACATAAAGAGCATAATAGCAGATAAAATTAGTGCAAAAATAGTGGCTATAATAATTATATTCATTTTCTTTCCCTGGATTCTAACCAGGATTTTGTGGTTGGAAGCCACATATACTTTTTGTACTAGAAAGATTATGAGCCTCATCAATAGATGGAGATATATAAGAACAGTCAAACAACATCTACAAAGTGTCAGTATCATGCTGCTGCTTCGAAGCCGAAGTGGTGATTTGATGTGAAGTGGAATTTAATTTGTCGGAAAAGGCAGACAGCTAAAAAGGTGGAGCCAATAATTACATGTAAACCGTGAAAGCCTGTAGCTACAAAAAAAGTTGAGCCATATACGCCATCTGCAATTGTAAAAGGGGCTTCATAGTATTCTATGGCTTGTAGGGCTGTAAAATAAAAACCTAGTAAGATTGTTAGTGTTAATGCTTGGATGGCTTGTTTTCGGTGCCCTTCTATGATAGCATGGTGGGCTCACGTGACAGTTACGCCGGATGCGAGGAGAACGGCGGTATTTAAAAGGGGAACTTCGAAGGGATCAAGAGTAGTAATTCCAGTAGGAGGTCAACACCCGCCTAGCTCAGGGGTGGGGGCCAAGCTTGAATGATAAAAGGCTCAGAAGAACCCTAGAAAGAAAAACACCTCCGATGTGATAAATAGAATTATACCATATCGTAAACCTTTCTGTACGGGGGCTGTGTGATGTCCTAGGAATGTCCCTTCTCGAATAATATCTCGTCATCACTGATATATTGTTAAGAGTATTAAAATTAGTCCAATAGTTAATAAAAGTGGTGAGTATGTGTGTATTCAAACTGCCAGACCAGAGGTTAAAAGTAAAGCGGCGACTGCGCCTGTTAAAGGCCAAGGGCTGGGGTCTACTATATGATATGCATGTGCTTGATGTGCCATTAGACGTTTTCTTGTAAATATAAGCTTAGTAGTAGTACGAACACATATGCTTGAATTATAGCTACAGCTACTTCTAACAAGGTGAGTAGGAATAAAAGTACTATTGTTAATAGTGCTATTGAAGTTGTTAAAGAAGATAAAAAAAAGATGGCGGTAGAGACCAGCTGGATCAAAAGATGCCCTGCCGTAAGATTGGCTGTTAGTCGTACTCCGAGGGCTAAGGGTCGAATTAATAAGCTAATTGATTCAATAATAATAAGTACAGGGACTAAGAAAACTGGTGTGCCTTCTGGAAGAAGGTGTCCTAGGGCATGTGTTGGGCTGTTGCGGAAGCCAATAATTACTGTTGCAAGCCACAAGGGAACTGCAAATGCTATGTTTAAGGACAGCTGAGTAGTTGGCGTAAAAGTGTACGGCAGTAGTCCAAGCATATTAAGGGTTATAATAAAAATTATAAGAGATGTTAATAAGAGGGCTCATTTGTGTCCTCCCATATTAATGGGCTGAAAGATTTGTTTGACGAAATTATTAAAAAATCAGCCTTGTAAAGTTAAAAGGCGGTTATTAAGTCAGCGGGTAGTGGGCTTAGGATAAAGAATTCAGGGGATAGTTATTGCAAGGGCTAATAAGGGGATGCCTAATAGCGTCGGAGATATAAATTGACCAAATAAGTTTATTGTCATGTTCAGGTTCAGGCTTTTGTTATTGGTTTTTTTGTGCTTTGAGCTGAGGGCTCATAAGAAAATGTATGTGCTAGAACTTTGGGGGGAATAAAAGTTAAAAAAACTAGTCAAGAGAATAATATAATAATGAATCAAGGAGCAGGGTTGAGCTGTGGCATTTCGTTAAGGGTGGGCGGTAATCACCAATTATTAGCTTAAAAGACTAACGCTTCTCCTTGTTAGCTTCTTAACGAAGTATTTTCGAGTATTGAAACTGATCAGTCTTCAAAATATTTAAGAGGGATGGCTTCTACTACAATAGGCATAAAACTATGATTTGCGCCGCAAATTTCAGAACACTGGCCATAAAATACTCCGGGGTGAGACACAATAAAGGCTGTTTGGTTTAAACGTCCTGGGACTGCGTCTATTTTAATGCCGAGACTAGGGACAGCTCAGGAGTGCAGTACGTCATCTGCTGAAATAAGGATTCGAACGGGTGACTCTGTTGGAATGATTATTCGATGGTCTGTTTCAAGGAGACGAAATTGGCCAGGGTTTAAATCTTGGGTAGGGACTATGTAAGAGTCAAAGCTAAAACTATCATAGTCCGTATACTCGTAGCTTCAGTATCATTGGTGGCCTATGGCTTTGACAGTTAGATGGGGGTCATTAATTTCGTCTATTAGGTATAAAATGCGCAGAGATGGCAGAGCAATTAAAATTAAAATTAAAGCGGGGAGAAGGGTTCAAATAATTTCGATTTCTTGGGAGTCTAAAATAAACTTATTAGTTAATTTAGTTGTAACCATTGCTAGGATAATATAAAGCACGAGGGTACTGATTAAGAATACAATTATTAAGGTGTGATCGTGAAAGTGGAGAAGCTCCTCTATTACAGGGGAAGCTGCATCTTGAAAGCCTAATTGGGAGGGATGAGCCATAGTATTTAAAATACGAGGGAGTTTAACCCTCTATTCTGTCTTGACAAAACAGTGTAATGATTTTTACTAGTATCTTATAAAGAAAGTGACAGAGTGGTTATGTGGTTGGCTTGAAACCAATTTATGGGGGTTCAATTCCTTCCTTTCTTGTAATATTTATTTAAGGGTGAGAAGAGTTAAACTGGATGAAAGCGGGCTCTTCAAAGGTATGATAAGGAGGAGGGCAGCCGTGCAGTCATTCCGCATTAGTTGTGGTTATTTCTACTGATAGTACTTCTCGTTTAGCTGCAAAGGCTTCTCAAATAATAAAAAGGAATATAATAACAGCAATTAATGAGACTAAAGAGCCAATGGAAGAAACGGTGTTTCATAAGGTATATGCGTCAGGGTAGTCTGAATATCGTCGGGGCATTCCTGCTAGTCCTAAGAAATGTTGGGGGAAGAAAGTAAGATTTACACCAATAAATATGACTCCAAAATGAATTTTAGTTCATGTGTCGTGTAGAGTATACCCGGTAAATAATGGGAATCAATGAACGAACGCTGCAATAATTGCAAATACAGCCCCCATTGAAAGTACGTAATGGAAGTGGGCCACTACATAGTAAGTATCATGTAGCACAATGTCTAATGAAGAGTTGGCTAATACAATGCCGGTTAGGCCCCCTACTGTAAAAAGGAAAATAAAGCCCAATGCCCACAATAAAGGTGTTTCTCATTTAACAGCCCCTCCATGAAGTGTGGCTAGTCAGCTAAATACTTTAACTCCGGTAGGAATGGCGATAATTATTGTTGCGGATGTAAAATAGGCTCGGGTATCAACGTCCATCCCGACAGTAAACATGTGATGTGCTCAAACAATGAATCCTAAGAGGCCAATGGCCATTATAGCTCAAACTATTCCTATATAACCAAAAGGCTCTTTTTTGCCGGAATAATATGCTACGATATGCGAAATTATACCAAAACCGGGAAGAATTAAAATATATACTTCTGGGTGTCCAAAGAATCAAAAAAGGTGTTGGTATAGAATGGGGTCTCCTCCTCCAGCAGGGTCAAAAAAAGTAGTATTGAGGTTTCGGTCTGTTAAAAGTATTGTGATGCCGGCGGCTAAGACAGGCAGGGATAAAAGGAGAAGAACCGCGGTAATTATTACGGCTCATACAAATAAGGGTGTTTGGTATTGAGAAAGTGCAGGAGGTTTTATATTTAAAACAGTAGTAATAAAATTAATGGCCCCCAAGATTGAAGAGACCCCTGCTAAATGTAAGGAAAAAATTGTTAAATCTACAGAAGCCCCAGCATGTGCGAGGTTTCCTGCTAGGGGGGGATATACAGTTCAGCCGGTACCGGCACCCGCCTCAACACCAGAGGAGGCTAGTAGTAGAAGAAATGAGGGGGGTAGAAGTCAAAAGCTTATATTATTTATTCGTGGGAATGCTATGTCTGGGGCTCCAATTATTAAGGGGATAAGTCAGTTTCCAAAGCCTCCAATTATAATTGGCATTACTATAAAAAAGATTATTACAAAAGCATGTGCTGTAACAATAACATTATAGATCTGATCGTCTCCTAAAAGAGACCCGGGCTGGCTAAGTTCTGCTCGAATTAATAAACTTAGTGCAGTTCCTACTATACCAGCTCAAGCACCAAAAACTAGATAAAGGGTACCAATGTCTTTATGATTTGTTGAAAAGAATCAGCGTGTGATGGCCACAGGTAAGATGGCTGAAATAAGTGGTGGATTGTAGCTCCATATATAAAGGTTTGAACCCTTTTCTTATCAGCTCTGAAGTATAGTACGCTGGGTTGCAAACCCAGAGAAGTCGGTTAACTGCCGGCCGGGGCTTCTCCCGCCTATTTTGTATAGGCTAGGCGGGAGAAGTCTAGGCAGATGCTCGCTGGTTTGAGCGTTTAACTGTTAATTAAAAATTTGTAGGATCGAAGCCTTCCTGTCTAGGGAAGCTTTAGCTTAGTTAAAGCATCTGTTTTGCATACAGAAGATGTGGGTTAAATTCCCGTAAGTTTTACAAAGATTGAAAGATTTTCACTTTCGCTGAGGGCTTTGAAGGCCCTCGGTCTTAAGTTCTAACCTAAATCTTTAAGGCGTAAAAAAAGCTGCTAAGGAGGGGGCTAGGGGTAATATAAGTAAAGAAATTATTGTTGAAGTTGCAATAATTGTAGGGTTTTGTTTAGGGTAAATACGTCATGGGAGAGTTATGGGGGTGTTATTAGGAGCTGTTGTTAGTGTTATGGCATAGGAAATTCGCAGGTAAAAATAAAGACTAAGAAGGGCGGAAAGTGCGGCTGTGGTAGCAGCGGGTATTAAGTCTTGTTTTGTTAGTTCTAATAAGATTATCCACTTAGGTAAAAATCCTGTTAATGGGGGGAGGCCTCCTAGAGAGAGTAAGATAAGGGGGGCGATAGCTGATAGAATTGGTGTTTTAGTTCATGAAATTGCTAATGAGTTAAGAGTGTGAGACTGGTGTAGTGAAAATGTTAAAAATATGGAGAAGGTTATAATAATATATGTTATAAATGCTAGAAAAGCGAGAGATGGGGAATATTGTAAAATTAGGACTATTCAACCAAGATGTGCTACTGAGGAGTAGCCAAGAATCTTGCGTAGTTGTGTTTGGTTTAAACCTCCTCATCCGCCCATGATGATAGAGGTTACGCCTAAAATAATTAAAAGTGTTGTGTTAGCTGTAGGAATTTGGATAATAAGGGAGAAAGGGGCTAGTTTTTGTCAGGTTGAAAGAATTAGTCCTGTTTTAAGGCTTAGGCCTTGTAGTACTTCTGGGAATCAGGCATGTATGGGAGCTAGGCCTATTTTTAGGGATAGGGAGAGGGTTATAATTGTGAGGGCCAGGGGGTGGTTTATTTGATAAATGTCTCATTGCCCTGTTAGTCAAGCGTTAGAAATACTTGCAAATAGAAGTATTGTGGCGGCAGTTGTTTGAATGAGAAAATACTTAGTGGCTGCTTCTATTGTGCGGGGGTGGTATTTATAAGTTATTAGAGGAAGAATCGCGAATGTGTTAATTTCTAGGCCTATTCATGCTAGCATTCAATGCGAGCTAGTCAGTGTAATAAGAGTGCCTATCCCTAAAGAAAAAATTATTACAGTTAGTATATATGGATTCATTAGTAAAGGAAGGATTTTAACCAACATTTTAGGGGTATGGGCCCAGAAGCTTAATTTAGCTGACTTTACTAGAAAGTAGTGTAGTGGAGGCACAAAGAGTTTTGATCTCTTTAGTTTGGGTTCGAATCCCTTTTTTCTAAGGAGTTGAAGGGGCTTTAACCCTTATTCTTACTCTATCAAAGTAGTCCTTTTTCAGGCACAAATCCTTTATAGTTGTGGGGGCAATCCTAGAAAAGCTGTGGGCAAGGCAGTGTGTAATGCGAGGAAGGCAAGAGCAGTTGGTAGGAAGCTTTTTCAGATGAGGTGTATTAGTTGGTCATATCGAAATCGGGGATAGGAAGCGCGGATTCAGAGGAAGATAATTGATAAGAAAGTAGTTTTGATTATGAGAATAACAGTAGAAATTTCAGGAAAGTTATGTAAAGTGGTGGTACCAAGAAATAAAACTGCGGATAGTGCGTTTATTAATAAGATGTTGGCGTATTCAGCTAAAAAAAATAGGGCGAAATGACCAGCAGCGTATTCGATATTAAACCCAGATACTAGCTCAGACTCGCCTTCCGTTAAGTCAAAAGGGGCTCGATTAGTTTCTGCTAATGTTGAAATATACCACATGAAAGCCAAAGGTCAGGCGGGCAGTAAAAGTCAGATGCTTTCTTGTGTTGTGTCGAAAGCTTGAATTGTAAAAGAGCCTGAAAAAATTACTGTGCTTAGTAGGATAAGTCCTAGGCTTACCTCATAGGAGATGGTTTGTGCGACTGCTCGTATTGCGCCAATTAGTGCGTATATTGAGTTGGAAGCCCATCCTGCACCTAGAATAGAATAAACTGCTAGGCTTGATAAAGCTAATAAGAATAAAAGGCCTAGTGTGAGGTCTACTAGAGGAAATGGTATTGGTATCAAGGTTCATAGTATTAATGCTAGAGTAAATGCTAAAAAAGGCGCGAAAATAAATAACAAGGGGGAAGTAGTTAAAGGGCGGACTGGCTCTTTGGTAAAAAGTTTTAAGCCATCGGCAATAGGTTGAAATAGGCCATATGCGTGTGCGATATTGGGGCCTTTGCGTAATTGTATGCTTCCAATAACTTTACGTTCGACTAGTGTTAGGAATGCTAAGGCTAGTGTAATTGAAAGTACTAAGATTAAAGGGTTAATAATATATTTAAGAGAAATTGCATACATTTGTTAAGAAAAGCTTTGAGTCTTTAATTAAACTAAAATAAATAGTTATGTTTGGGGCTTAACAAATTAAATTTAATTTTTCTTTCTGTTTTAGTATTGTAACATAAATAATTAAACTTTATTTTTTACATACTACAACATTGCAACATTTTAAGTTAACACAAAAAAAAAATAATTTGTTTTGTTCCTAATTTTATATTTAAAATAGTTAAATTTAGTTATCTTAGTTGAATTTTGGTCCAAGCATTAGTGTTAAATTAAGCTTTTTCAAATTTACAAAATCTGTTTCCTTAGGGGGTCAAACAGGTCATAAAGAATCCTCGTACTTAAGGGGGGTAGGGGGGTC
>JAVSBV010167990.1:0-14049 GCA_033117975.1 Parotocinclus spilosoma | reverse complement strand
GGAGAGATTTGATCTCGTCTACTTCTGTGTTGTAATTATTGGACTCCTGCTGTGTGTTAGCGGTGACTCTGCTAACAGGTTATGGGCCCAGGAACAACGACAATAGTTGCAACGAAGGAAAGTGTGGTAGCTAGTTTAGCGCGGTAGAACCGGGGAGCTAAGCTAAAGCTGAGAAGAATGGCAAACCAAAAGGCAAAGTGGCCGACGTTCGACGGTAGGGCCGAAGAATATGAGCTCTGGGAGGAACGGATGCTGTGTTGCATGCACCGTATTGGATTAAAAGAGACTATTCTGAGCGAGCCTCGTGGACCGTTGACCGCTGAGGACCGAGCCAAGGATGATGAGCTGAATGCTGCGCGTTGGCGCCATTGCTGGACAACGTGAGTTTGGGACTGATATTCAGAGACACTAAAAACAAGGGACGTGAGAGTCTGCAAGTGCTGAGAGAGCAATACATTGGCAAAGGTAGGCCACGGATTGTTTCCTTGTACATTACATTGACCTCGCTGAAGAAAACGGGCACAGAGACTGTAACTGAGTACATTATCCGGGCAGAGCAAATCTTCACGGCGCTCAGAAGTGCGGGCGAGGCACCGAGTGAGGGACTGATGATGGCAATGATTATGAGGGGACTTCCAGAAAGGTACAAGCCGTTTACACTGATGGTAACCCATAGTTCAGCGGAGATGAAACTGGCGGAGTTCAAGGCTAGACTGCAAAATTTCAAGGCATCGGAGGATGTAGAGCCAGTATCCGAAGTCGCGGGAGAAAGGGTTCTGAAAGCCCACGCAGCGCTGAACAAAAGGGGCGGCGGATCTTCGACAGACATGACGTGCTGGCGATGCGGAGAAAAGGGACATCGAAAAGACGAATGCACACGGAAAGTTTGGTGTGGTTCCTGCAAAAACACAAGCCACACAGACAAAGCCTGCAGGAAGAAGGAGCGCGTGCAAAGCTCTAGGTGCGCTCGCGCTGAAGGTGGCGGCGGTAGCAGCAGCGGCGGTCATGCAGCGAGTGATGGAGGACAGATTGGCGCGCGGGGACCCGCGGGAGACGACGTCACATTCCGGGCAGCGGCCGAGGACACCTGCAAGCCGACACAGCAGCGGCAGATCGAAGGAAAAGGGCTGATCGTCGACACAGGGGCAACTTCCCACATACTGAATGACAAAAGCTGGTTCAAGACCTTCGACAGCACATTCAAACCAGAGAGCCACAGCATGGAACTGGCCGACGGGAGGCGGACATTCGGTTTGGCGGAAGGCAGAGGAGCCGCACAGGTGTGTCTCATAGACAGCGGCGGACGCAGATGTACAGTGACTCTTAAGAACACCCTGTACATCCCTTCATTCCCACAAGGACTCTTCTCCGTGAAGTGTGCCACTGCACACGGTGCCAAGGTACTCTTTGAGGAAGGTAATAATGTTCTTATGACGCCTAATGGCACAAGATTTAACATTCAAGTGAGTAGCAGAATTTACTACTTGCAGACCGAGTGTGATGAAAATGATGTGTGCAATGTTAGCCATGATATCCAAACCTGGCACGAGATTATGGGGCATTGTAACTATGACGATATACTGAAATTGCAGGATGTAACCGTAGGCATGCACATTAAAGGTGAAAAGCGTAAGCCTGACAAAGAGTGTCATGTGTGCATAGAGGGGAAGTTTACTCAGATGAGAAACAGAAATGCAACTGACAAGGTGAAGACACCACTTGAGTTGGTGAATACTGATCTAGCTGGTCCAGTGACCAATGGTTCAATTGATGGTTACAGGTATATGCAATCTTTTACAGATGTATGCACAGGAGTAGTTTACACATACTTTCTCAAGGCAAAGAGTGATGCCGTACAGGCTACTGAAAAATTTCTGGCTGACATAGCGCCTTATGGCAGTGTAAAATGCATTCGGTCAGACAACGGGACCGAGTTTACTAGCGGAGATTTTAAGACCTTACTGAGAAAGAACAAAATCAGACACGAGACGTCCTGCCCTTACTCCCCACACCAGAACGGGATAGCTGAGAGGGAAGGGCGCACTCTCTTTGAGATGGCAAGGTGTAAGCTTATTGACAGTAACTTACCTAAGAGTCTATGGCATTATGCTGTTCAGGAAGCAGCCTATACCAGGAACCGATGCTTTAACAAGCGCATTGGCACAACACCGTACACAGCATTGACAGGGAAGAGGTGTGATCTGGCCAAGATGCACAAATTCGGGTCAGAGTGTTACGTATACCAACAAGACAAGGGTAAACTAGATCCAAGATGTGAGAAGGGACTCTTTGTAGGGCACGACAAAGGCAGCCCCGCCCTTTTAGTTTACTACCCCACCAAGGGAAAAGTGCAGAAACACAGACTGGTCAAGTTTATCACAAAGACCACATGTGAGGGCGAGACTCAGACTCAGGACTTAGGATTCGACCACATTGTAAATAGTGAAAAGACAGACGCATCACAGCCCAATGCTACGAGCACAAACATACAGGTCGACAGTCCACAATCTCCAGGAAATGATGGCAAGGAGCACCACAGGGTGACGCCACAGGCCCCAAGCAGTGGGAGATACCCCATTAGAGAGCGTAAGCCCCCAAGTTATCTTGATGATTATACTCAGGAAGATAGTGGTGATGATAGTACACTTACCAGTGTTGACTATTGCTATAGAGCGGTATGTGGAGTGCCACTGACCTTTAAACAGGCTATGGCATCTCCACAGGCAGGTAAATGGAAGAGGGCGATGGACAAGGAGATGGAATCACTAGAAGAAAACCAGACCTTTACCCTGACCAAATTGCCAGAGGGCAGAAAGACAGTGGGAGGTAGGTGGGTATACTCTATTAAAGAGGGTGGCGATGGACGTGAACAGTACAAGGCCAGATTTGTGGCGAAGGGATATAGCCAGAGAGCAGGGATAGATTATGGCGAGACATTCTCCCCCACAGCCAATATGACCAGTGTGCGTGTACTCATACAAAAGGCAATCCAAGAGAACTTAGTATTACATCAAATGGATGTAAAGACGGCATACCTTCATGCACCCATAGACCGAGACATTTACATGGACCAACCTGAGGGTTATGAAAAGGTGGGAGAAAACCTAGTGTGTAAGCTAGAGATGTCTATTTATGGTCTGAAGCAATCAGGACGTAACTGGAATGAAATGCTGCACAAATGTTTGATAAATGACAACTTCACACAGAACCCAGCGGACCATTGTGTCTACACTAAAGAATCTAAGCGGGCAGAGAAGGTGATAATTGTCATTTGGGTGGATGATCTTATCATCGCAGCTAACAACATGAGAAGTTTAGAGCAGGTGAAGGCAATGTTGTCCAACAGGTTTAAGATGAAGGACCTAGGCAGGCTGAAACACTTTCTAGGCATAGACTTCGGTCAATCTGATGATGGTATAACAATGTCACAACAGAGGTATGTTGAAAAGATCCTCAATCGATTTGATATGCAGGAGTGTAGAACACGCGAGACACCATGTGAACAAAAGGTTGACTACACAGACGATGCACCTAAGATGACAGATGTAGGAAAATACAGGGAAGCTGTAGGTAGTCTCATCTACTTAGCTACTTGTACGAGACCTGATCTATGTTTCGTGGTAGGCAAGCTATCAAGGCATTTTGCAAATCCCACAGAGGAAAACTGGATTACAGTGAAACATGTACTGCGTTATCTGAGAGGTAAAACAGGCAAGCAGCTGACTTTTAGAAAAAGCAGCGATGGTTTAGGCCTCCGGGCATACAGTGACGCAGATTGGGGGGCAGACACAAGCGATAGACGGAGCACGTCCGGCTACTGTGTGAGCATGAGCAAAAACAGCTCACTGGTATCTTGGAGAAGCAAAAGGCAACCCACAGTAGCGTTATCGACATGTGAGGCCGAGTACATGGCTTTAGCTCTAACAATACAGGAATGTATCTATTTAGAGCAATTACTGAAGAGTATGGATTCCTATGAATATGCTCAAACTGTTGTCCATGAGGATAACCAGGGCACTATTGCACTTGTGAAGAACCCTGTGTGCAGACAAAGGTGCAAACATGTGGACATCAAGTATCATTTCATAAGGTCAACCATTAAAGAAGGAAACATGGCACTTATTTACTGCCCTACAGATGAGATGATAGCAGATGCCATGACCAAGCCTGTCTCAAAGGTTAAATTGATAAAATTTTCGGGAGTCATGTTTGGTGCAAGTATCTGATGAATTGTAAATATGTTAAGTACGGCATGTACTGAAAAAAAAGGGGGGGTTCCGGGTTTATTCTGTTGTTAATAGCTGTACAGGATACAAGTCATTCATAAGTGGGAGTGTTGACATAATGTGTATGATTGACTGATGTATTCTGTTCTGCACTGTATGCCTGTTACACACCACAGGGGGGCGTTATTGATTTAATAAGAGATGTAATATGGTTGGTGACGTTACGCTCCTCCCCTGAATGTATGTAAGTGTTCTGTGTTCCACACTTTTCTCTCTGTCGACCCTCTCCCAACGTAACGGTGGTTAGAGCGGTTACGGTTTATTCATTTCCTTAAAAATAAATATGCCCTAGAGGCTGAGGAGAGATTTGATCTCGTCTACTTCTGTGTTGTAATTATTGGACTCCTGCTGTGTGTTAGCGGTGACTCTGCTAACACACACCATACACACGTCTTTTGTGGGCACACATCTCTTAACTTATGTGCCAATCCTCCCACTTGAACCAGCTTCCTGATGAAACAATGTATCATATCTTGACTAGACTAGACAGGTGTCTGTTATGTGAACCCATCTCTTTCCCGTGCTTATGTGCCTAACCCCAACGGGAGCCACACGTTCACCACACCTTCCAGACTAATCAATGTATCATCTTCACACAGACCCCATATATATAGCTTGATGTTTGCCTTGCACTCCTTTTACTTTGAGCACAATGAGTAGGCGACTGACCAAGCGGTTGTCTGTCAAAGAGTTCTGGTACAGGTTTTTGGACATGATAAAGAGGGCACTAAAATTGAAGGAGAGATAGAGGATGATGTCTCAGAAGTGGAAGTTCCACAACATCCTTTATGCCTCTGCTTTAAACATATATGGTGTGGACAGCCATTGACCCAACCTGGACTCAGAGGTAGAGTTTTAAGAGGAGACTTTTCCTAGCAGAGCTTGGTGACTCCTCTTATTCAACGGTGCCAGCACATTCCCCGCACACCAGCCTCTGCCAGTCTGGTTAGGAATGTACAAGCCCCAGCCCCAGCCGCTCTCCTGGCTGCTCTCCCCCAACAAGGACATGAGCAGAAAAGGAAGAGCTGTAAGCTCTGTGCCCCTAGAGACAACAAAACAAGCCTGAGATGCTGCAAATGTGATGCCTATGCTTGCAAGGCCCACTCCGACCTGAGTGTCACATGCCACTCATGCATGAATTCTCACACACACACACACCACACACACACACATGAATTCATGTTGACTTTTTGGTTAAATTTTTACATTACATGTTTAATTTGTAATATATTTTCACTATTTTGAGACATTGTGGCAATGTTGAATACAAATTTGGTAATGAAAAATGGTTTTGTGCTAATTTAAGAGCAGTCAAATTTGACCGGGAACACTAAAGTAAGGGGCGGGAGGTGAATACAACAGCAGGGTTAAGAAGCACTCCTATTCTGCACTCATTACATGTATTAATTGCACCTGTTACCTGTATACTCATTATCTATATAAAAGACACCTGTTCACACACACAATCAATCACACTCCAACCTCTCCACCATGCCCAAGACCAGAGAGCTGTCTAAGGACACCAGGGACTTAATTGTAGACCTGAACAGTGCTGGGATGGGCTACAAGACAATAGCTAAACAGCTTGGAGGCAACAACTGTTGGTGCAATTATTAGAAAATGGAAGAATAACCATCAACCACCAACAAATGGAGTCTGGGGCTCCATGCAAGATTTTACCTTGTGTGCTAAGGATAAATAAAATAAAGCTATCAGGTATCAGCACAGAACTACACAGAAAGACCTGGTTAATGACTTGAATAGAGCTGGGACCACAGTCTCAAAGATCACCATCAGTGGCACACTACACCGTCATGGATTAAAATAATGCAAGGTCCCCCTGATCACAATAGCAAATGTCTAGGCCCATTTGAAATTGCTGTTGACCATCAGGATGATCCAGAGGAGGAATGGGTGAAGGTCATATAGTCAGATGACACAAAAATAGAACTTTTTGGTATCCACTTGCTGTGTTTGTAGGAAGAAGAAGGATGCGTACAATCCCAAGAACACCATCCCAACCATGACGCATGGGGGTGGAAACATCATAGTTTGGGGTGCATGACAACTGCAGCATATTAAAGGGAGGATGGATGGGGTCATGTATGTTGACGTGAAATTTTGACCAGAACCTCCTTCCCTTAGTAAGGGCATCGAAGAAACACACATCCAGGGCAACTAAGTGGTGGCTCCTTAAGAAACATTTCAAGGACCTCCAGGCCTCACCTCCAGGCCTGAAACCAATAGAAATTTTTTGGAGGGAGCTAAAACGCAATGTTGCCCAGTGACAGCCCCGAAACCTGAAAGATCTGGAAAAGATCTGTATGGAGGTGTGGGCCAAAATCCCTGCTGCAGTGTGTGCAAACTTTTTTAAGAACCCTGTAATTTAAAACAAAGTTCTGTTTTTCTATCATATCAAATACTTATGCTGCACAATAAAATGCAAATGGATTTATTTTTTAAAGAAATCTACGATAAACATTACAGACCTTTCCATTCTTTGTTTTATTAGGGTTTAAGCAATTATAATACATGCAGAATGTAGTTAATCCCTACTGTAAAAAGGAAAGTACATTTATAAATTGTTAATCTTCACTAACCATTTTAGACAGGATGGCTAACTGCAGAGCATAATGTACTCATGCATTAGAGGAATCTCATGTAAGCATAAAAAACATGCCCTCATCATGGAGTGACTAAATGACTAAACTCTGTGGTTTCAGCAACAATCACACATTCAAATTATAGAGCAAAAAATTCTAAATTTTAATACAAAAAATAGTGGCAGTAAAATGGGTTGGACTTAATACCCCAGTGACTTGTAATATGAAATATTTATAGGTTTCTGCTTCCAAGAAGTCAATTCATCATCTTTGCCCTGCTGACCTTAAGCACAGTCCATAGTGAGTTGTTTTGTTAACTTAGATTAAGAACTTTGCCAGGCTGCACGGAATTTATACCTTAATTCCATCAGTATAAATATGCAGTGTGTAGCCTGTGGGACACACTGTCCCTATGGAGAGGGAATCTAAGTGGTATTAGGACCCAGTAGGGGGAGTGCATTTAAGAGTTGTGAACCAAATGTGAGTATATAGAGCCTTCTCAGGAAGCTCTAAAGAGCGTGTTCAGAACGCGGAGGTAGTCTGGAGTTACCGATTGTCTTTGCTAGTCATGGATCAGAAAACGTTGCATGCTGGACTGTGGATTGCTTGTTGGTGCTGACACTGGCGATAGACGGTGCAATTACAGCTAACTTGGGGGGCTGGTGCTAAACAGGCTGTTAGTGGCAGCAGACACTGTGGTTGCAGTAGACAGAGAGACTGCTTGGAGATATGCAGATCCCAATGTAACCACTGTTTTTTTATGAGGTGCAATGTTTTGATACCCTGGATGTTTGTGTCTTGTTAGCGCGCCTATTATAGGCAGGCTATATCTAATCCACTGTATCCTATCTCCTGGACTGTGGCTAGTTTTGCTATGTTCCGTACTTCGCCCAGTGTTTGGTCTGATTGAGAGATTGTGTGAACCATACTTTGAGTCTGAACTTTTGAAGTGTATATTTAACTTTAGTTAAGCTATTTCAAATTCACAGGTGTATTGAGTGAAGTAGTATTGGTATACTGGGCAGGGTAACTGGTCTGCATCCATCCATATACAGGGGTTATAGCTTTTAGGGTTTTTAAATATTTTCTGTCATCATTATTTTCAACTGTGTATATGTATGGGATTGGTCATTGTGATCTGATTTGTAATAAAATTGCTCTTTTGAATTAGCAGCTGTGTCATCTCTGCATATCTCACTGAACTTGTGTGGGGAAAATATCTGTAGTTAGGCAAGGGGAAGATAGGGATCTCCCACCCTTAAAATAGGGAGTGCTGTAGTTTATTTGGGTACTAGAGGACACAACTGGAATGTCAAACATGATCCAGGGCTTTTTGTCTAATACTAAAGGCCAAGTTACCGTCATGTTCCAAAATCTAGTGGAATGCACTTTTTAGAAGAACAAAGGCTGTTGTAGCAACAAATGTGGGGCACAATCTCCATACTAGTGGCCATGTTTTGATTGTAATTTTTTGGGTGTCCCCAAACTTTTTGTCAGTATAGTGTGGGTTTGCATGTAAATTCATATCTTCAGAAAGAAAAGAGAGGAAACAGAGAGACACACTTGTGTTTAATGGTGAAAACTGTGAAGTGACAGAAGAAATTGCAAAGGTAGAGATATTTGAACGTGGAGAGAAATTAGTAAAATAGAGGATCAGTTGTTGGAAAGTTAAATAGTAAAATGTGTGCAATGTGTGCTCATTTGGAAACTTATCTAAAATGCTTTCTTACTTGAAAGATGAATTAGCTTTATCTACAAAAATGAGTTAAAGATAATATAATGGCAGACATGAGGCCATGCGTATATGGAGTCTGTGTTTGAGAGAAACGATTTGCAAAATTGGTGGATTTTACACTAATCTTATAATCATTATATAACCACCAAATTGCAAAAAAATCCAAATACATTCTGTATATAGTTTTGTATTGAACATTTTTTAATCAAATTACAGTTTGAGACTAAATTATTAATAAATGGTCTCAGCATTTGGTAGCTTTTGAATCTTAGTGAGAGGCTAAATAAATTCAGCACAGGGACTTGGTTCAGTTGGCAGTGGGAATATTGACTAGTAAAACTTTGTAGTACCATCCTTTCTGGTGAAAAAAAGAGGGTGAGAGAGAGATGAGGAAATGATGACTGGGATGTCTCTGGTAGTTTGGGAACACTGTAGTCTTTGTTTTAAATTATATTGTATTTGAGCTCGAATGTGCATGCAATACTAAAAAACCAAAACCGGGATACGTCGCGGAAGTGGCTAAAGCGCAAAAAGGCGAGCATATAAGCTCAGGGCGCGCTTATAGCACGAGTGTGAATAACACACAAAAGGCACCAGAACACGAAAATAAACTCAAATACGCGAGGAGGAGCGGGCGAAGCACAAGAGGGCGAGCATGAGCTCTAAAATGAAGAGCCAAGACCGGGAGTGTCCTATTCAGAATAAACTCCTGGCTGGAGTGAGGCTAGGTAGGCGCCGACGACCGAAGAGCCCGAGCTCTGACTGTGCGAGGAGCGCACAGGTACGGAACGGGAAAACCCTCAAAGTGCCCCTAACAAACTAAACACCTCGGGGGTTACCCGCCCATACCAGTCCATCGGCACTAAAAGCCCCCGGACTTTACCACTTACTCTAGGGAACGCGGAAGGTGGTCAGAAACGCGAACTGAACGGAGATGGAATCCAGTTGGAATAATGATGACCGGGCCCCGAACAGCGCCAAAAACCACGCCTTTATAGACGCGAAGCAGCTGTTCTTGATCTGGACATAATTAAGATAATGGATATAAAGCCGTCCCACCGATGGCTCTGTAATGGCGACCGGTGAGGACGGCCGAACGCACCGGGGGAAGGTATGAACCCTAACATTTTCACGTACTCTTACACCTTTTTCTAGCACATGCTCTTTCAAAAACGATCATCTAAGGAGCACATTTACAGTGCAAGGTGCATTCCCAGATTTCTCTGGCACGTAGTAGAAGCACCTCTCCAGAGCGACTTGAGAGCTGAAGGTTAATGGTCTTGCTGAAGGGCCTTACAGCGGCAGCTTGGTGGATCCAGGATTTCAGGGTCTCTCAGTATTACGATTCATAGCCCAGAGCCAGGACCATTAAGCCACCTCCGCCCTGGTAAGTTAGCAAGCCAAACTGGGGTCGAGAAACACAAGAAGAAACGTTTGTTATCCCATTACAATGGAGGCAGTGTTTTAGAACGGGCACAGGTGGCAGAACATGGGCAGACGTTCATGGAGCTGGTCCTTTGTCTCGGAAGACTTTTTTTATCTGGAGTATAAAGTAGCTCACACTGAAGCTTCAGAACAACATTCTACTTTGTACTCAACACCAAAGATGAATTAGGCATCGCAGAAACGGATAGCGTTCTTCCAGTGCCGCCATCAGTGCTACCCGGTCAGACCGTTATCCCAGGACTCTGAGGCAGAACGGCACGCTCGCATCATGCTGTGCCAATGATGCATAATTAATACCACCGAGACATAAAAGAGCGTAGTCTCACAGACGGGGGGTGAAAACCGGCAGGATCAAACAGAGACAGAAAAAAGCGAGCTGCAAGTCAAATGCCAAAGGGTTCGATTCAGTGCGACTGGTTTTGAGTAGCTTCAGGGTGCCAGTGTTCCAGGACAGATAAACACAGAACGTACGGGATCGCTATCATGCTACTGATCACGGTCCATTGGGTTACGTCCGGACATGTAGCCTGGACAGACACTCAGAGAGTAACTGCCTCTTTAACGAGCTGGGTTTAATGAAGGAAAATCACATTTGAACCTTTTTCCTCTGGACGTTAGGTGTCTATTAGTATCTGCTCTTCACACGACCTTCTGATTTTCCAAAACGTGAAATGAATGACCAAGTGCCTTCTTCGTTTGAAATCAAACTAAACAAACGAGCTCACCGAGAACACATGATGTGCATCCGGGAGCAGGACATATAAGTGCGCCCCCTGGTGATGTCAAAATACAATCGCACTAGGCGACGTAATAAAAACGCATCATCCAACCCCACGTTGTGTAGCCGCACCCCGAGAGCATTATCCCACCCCATTGCAATCACTGGCAAGGCTAGGGTGACAGTGGCAAGAAAAAATTATGAAGCTTCCAAAAGAAACCAAGCCCCCTTGATCGCCAGATTCTTTGATCCAGGGATCTCTGAGGATCGACCTACCGACCTGTGAGCGCAAACGGTAAAACACAAAAGCAAACCAAGGTGAGCGATCAAATCTCTGGTGCCACCTGGTGGAAAAATAAGCAGAATGACATTCTACAATAATGCTGACTTGTGCATCGGCGCGACCGGTGTGCTCTAGATACCACATTCTCCTTGGCACCATCAGGCCACCGGTGTTACAAACAGGTCTAAACAAAAATGGAATTGATAGATTTACAAACGATCGAAATGCATTAGATTAAAGCTTGCGTCTCGTCCAGTGGGTACAGGTTCGCTGGGTTGGAATACGGCACCGAGTGTCACTGCGGGAACAGGATCAACGCTTCTCAGACACGAAGTGAGGACTGCAACCTGGACTGCAGGGCGCAAAGAGGGTCGCCGTGCGGAGGCGTGGCCAGACTGTCCATCTATAAGGTGGAGGAGGGAGCGCCTGGCCGCAGAACATGTGAGTGCGTCGAGTCCCGTTCCACATTTTAAACACAGGCAGGAAAGTTTAATTACGATTTGCTCCCTCTTCCCCTCAGACAGAAACGTGCACCACTATGGCTGTTTCCGGGTCCCGACGAACACCAGTGCTGGGTTCCTGGTCCAAAGCGGCCAGTCGAACGCGACCTCTGAGTTGTGTGTGGAGATCTGCACCGATCAGGTTAAGTCCTGCATCTCTGCTTGTATTTTAATAAACTGCTTGCTTTCCTGGACTGATTCGAGTGGATATTCGTGAACGCAGGAGCTGCCTTTAGCGATGCTGAGAGGGCGGGACTGTCTGTGTGGCCACGCCTCCTCGCTCCTCCTAACGCACAAGAACGCAGCAGAATGGAGCGAAACCGAAACCCGTACCTGCCATGAAGACTACCTCGAGGTGTACAGTACTCCTGTGCTAGGTAAAGGACAAGCCTAGTCCTAGTGTCACACAACAGACGCACAAACGCTTTCTCTACGCTCATAGATCTGCATGGTCATGTTTCCCACACTCTCAGCGTCTCGGTGCAGGGAGAAGACGTTCCTCTCCGAGAGCTCGTCCTCGCTCACGGCGCTGTCCAGCTTTCCCGGGGCAGGGAACACCTGGTTACGGCACCTCATCGAACTGGCTACGGGTTTCTACACGGGCAGCTACTACTTTGACGGCTCTTTATACAACAAAGGTGAGGCCATGTTTACAAGCGGAGTTCAAGCAAGTCCGGTAAGTTTGAAAATGTTCGGCGATTCTGGCTTTTTAAGGAGAACAAACGCCTGGACTTGACTTGTTTGGGTTTTTTTTGGGCGGTGTTTCCTTTACGACAAATGCTTTCCTATGTTCTTCAGGATTCAAGGGTGAGAAAGATTCCTGGAAGAGCGGAAGAACCATCTGCGTGAAGACGCACGAGAGCGGGCAGAAGGAGATCAAGACTTTCAGCTCGGCCATCCTGTTAATCCGGAACCCATATCGCTGCCTCGTGGCCGAGTTCAACCGCAGGAACGGCGGGCACCTGGGGTACGCAACGGACGCACACTGGAGGGGTCACGGTAGGTTTAAAGGAAGCACACAGAAAGTTCTGGATTCGATTGTCTCACGATGATCAGTTTTACATTTCATAACAGATGTTCCCTTTAAACAATGTAAAGCACTGCACACTGTGTATATATTTTAAAAAACGTGGCCCCCTGCAGTCAAAAGAAATCTTCTGTTGCTTCCACATACCTTAAATAAACGAGAGAAAACATTTCTATTTCTGTAGAATAATTCATTACAAATTCCCTTTAAACCCAGAATCTTTAGTCCTGTTCAATTTAAGAAATTAGAAAGAGTCTGCCTGAGATGGGGCTGAAGTGTTAGATTGCAGCCCCTGGTGTTCAGAAAGTGCAATTGCACAAGAACGCACAAGCTGACTTGACGATGCAGACTTACTCCAGTTAACCCAAGCGTTTCAGCTCGGCAAAGGTGGGATTTAAACCCTTAACCTTCTGGTCCACGGTCCAGTACCTTAACCAGAGAGCTACCAGAGTCCCACTGAGGAACTGGGATGTGTAAATATAAATTAAAAAGCTCTCTCTCTTTGCTTCTCCTCTCCTTTCTTTCACATCTGTATCCTGTTTGATGAAATCTCGCAGAGTGGCCCGAGTTTGTGGAGAGCTACTCGTCATGGTGGGCGTCACACGCTCTGGCCTGGCTCAAGTTCTCCAGGCGTGTTCTGGTGGTGCACTACGAGAAGCTCCAAACGGATCTCATGCACCAGCTGAGACTCGTCACCGGCTTCCTGAACGTCAGCGTGCACGAGGACAGGCTCCTGTGCGCCCAACACAACCGAGACGGCCAGTTTAAACGGCCCGGATCCCTGCGCCTCACCTTCGACCCGTTCACGCCGGACATGAGGGCTCGTATCGGAGGATACATCCGGGTGGTGGATCGTGCCCTCAGGGACAGAAATGTGAGCGGGTTGCCTCAGGAATACATGTCAAGTTGACGACGTGGGGACTATAAACGAAGAACCTTCAAAACAAGTGCCTGGGAACTCTGCAATGAAAGCTCTTCTTGTGGCCTTCGGGTTCATTCAACGGCTTGAAATCACGGTTTTTCCTGTTCCTGTCGTTCCCAAAAAAAACCCAGGGATTCATACATTAAATCGCATATCTGTTCACCTGGCTGCTTGTGATTGGTTTTCAGTCGACCTGATTCGATCAGATTAAACACAGCTGTATTCTCACCACACGCTGATTATACAGGATTCGCTGGTTTACTAATACAGATATACAACAACGTACTGGAGATTGGGATTTTTTTTCCTTATTTACATGATAATATTGGGATAAAAATCACTCACACGAGGAATTACAGATTCTACACTAACAGTCGATTCCGGTTAATGGGACCACATCGGGATGCGATGGTTTTGGGTCTAATAACCGGCTGGTCCGATTAAACGAACACGCCCTGTTACAAGACGGGACGTGCTATGTAACATATTAAATGTTTATTAAACCTTTATTGTACGATTTACACGTATA
>JAVSBV010167974.1:0-14051 GCA_033117975.1 Parotocinclus spilosoma | reverse complement strand
AACCGTCCAGGTTTAGAATAGATGCAGCCAACTGGTCTTTTACTGTTTTGGGTCCGACTAACAAAACCTCAGTTTTAGCCAAGTTAAGCAAAAGGAAATTAAACGACATCCAATGTTGTAAATTAAAATGGAATTCAGTTGCCTTGCTAGTTTCAGAGTAACAGATGAGCATCTGGTGCAACTGTAGTCCAGTCTTCTGATTAATTAATTGGGGCCCTGTTCATGGTCCATACTCAGACCGCCCAGGGCATAACCAGCATAAGCGGTGTTAAACTATGAAAAAAAAAAGTGCTGGCTTTCTGGTAAAACCATGCCTGTACACAAGATGTTGTACATTTATTCCTGAAATTAAAGCACTACAAAAGGCATACATTTGACAGATTGTCTACACCTTATCATGAACTGTTGTCGTTCGTTCTGCTCCAGGTGACCTGTACGTGGGAGGAGTGTCTAAGGACATGTACAAGGACCTGCCGAAACTTGTACACTCAAAAGAAGGCTTCCAGGGCTGCCTGGCATCTGTGGACTTAAACGGCCGCCTGCCAGACCTGCTGTCAGATGCACTGAGCACCACGGGCCAGGTGGAGCGAGGCTGTGAAGGTGGGTAAAATGGGAAAACATATTTAGTGGGCTTGCCGCTCTGTGTTGAGGTTTCAAACTTCACACGAATTACATCACATGCACTTTTTTCTGATTCTCCTTTTTTTCTGGAAATATTTTTAGTATTTCTGTCACCTAGGCTTCATGTCTTTAACTTTGTTGCCCCAGTTCCTAATTTCCAGACTCTCTATCTCTTATATTTATATTCTCTCTATATATCTTCTTTTCCCTCTCACTTTTTACCTATTCATTTTCTTTATCTCAAACGTTACGCTTTTACTAACATCTTATGTGTTCTTTTTGTTTCGCTGACAAAAGTTGCATTGATGAAAGCAGACTTGCAAGGTAGATAGATATGTGTGTTAAAACCAAATACCCCTTTTACCCCTCCTCCAGTGTGACGGTCTGATGTGGTAGCTCAGTTTTACCCAGCTGATATTGGAGTTGATCCATCACTGTAAATACAAGCCCTAAAAACACTTACATCTTGTATTTACAGCCCCAGTCTTCAGCCGTCCTGTGTCCTTTTCTTAGTGTGGCTGTTTTTGTCCTGAATTTTTCTTTCTATCTGTTTGTTGGCTCGAACCCATTTCTTCCTGCATGTAATCTCGAACCCTGTAACTGAAGTAACACTGGGACATTATTCCCCGTGCAGTTAAACATTGTTTGCAATAAGACTATAAATGTTCAGTATCACCGCTTACAACTAAATAAGGCTTCACTACAGGGAGTGTCTACTGCGTTTCCCCGAGGCCATGCCACACTGTTACTCCCACACACGGACACTTAACGTGCTCCAGTCAGTCCCCAGAGCAGGCTGAGCTCATCTTGGCTGTATTACCTGGAGTCTCAGGGCCTCTCTTCTCCTCATATCTATCTATCCTTTTCACCTCCCTTCACGTCAATGACTGACTGGCGAAATGGCTGCATGATGAAGGCTGGAGGGGGTCCATGGGCCCAATGCCTACTCTATACGCCTGCTGGAGTGCTGAAAGTAATTTGAACAGAAGTGTTGCTGCAGGCTGAAATATGCCTGGCCTGCTGCCTTTGCTGCTCTTCCACTAGGCGCTGAGCACAAATTGAGCTCTTCCAGATGGCCGCCGTTTATCTGCAGGACTTCATTTCCCTGGGCAGTGGCACTTTTTAACCTATACCTCAACATTATCAAGCACAGGCTTCATTACCGCAAAGGATGCCTGTTATCATTACCACAGGCTGTGGAAAACTGTTGGCGACACCAAATTGCCTGTGACGGAGCGAACTGAGGTCTCAATTTACAGTGCAGCCACCCTTATAAAGCTCACAGAGGGAAATTGAGTGCCGCAATACATTCATACCTATATAAGCCCTATACAGGTAGTCCCTGTTTTACGATTGGGATACGTCCTGACAAATCCATGATTGAATCGAACGTGAAAACGTTTAAAACACTTCAATTAAACTACAGTTATGGCAAAGTCATTAGCATGAAGCTTATTGTATAATTAAATATTTAATACCTCATATTACCTTATCTGAATAGTGTATTGAAAGAAAAAACAAAAAAACAGTTATTGTGCGACCACTCATTTTCCTTCCAATCCATTTCCCAGAGCTCATCAGTCATGCCATGTGACTTTGTGCATCATGCTCTGATGACATCCTCATCCTAGTGCAGAAAGGTACTGCGTATACTGCGTGTACTAAGTATCGTTTGTTTGGGAAAGTTACAAATTCAGAGTGCAGTCTCTGCTAAATGTGCATTTATGTTGATTATTGGATTTCTGTAAAGTCGAAATAACTTAAGTCAAGCCAGGGAATGAATGTATAATATAATGTAATAATAAATATCCTATTGATAATGCAGCTATGATGCAGTTTAATATTGGTACCATTCATTATTTTTAAAATGTATTCATTTATTTTTAAGATATGGTGAACAAATTAAAATATTACTTATAAGACCTGGGTGGTGCAGCAGCCTGAGATGATAACTTACCAATGCACTGACCCGAGTTTGAGTGCTGCCATTGCCTTCTGGCCAGGTCAGAGGGAGAGGAGGTGGGTTGCGGCGATCATTTCCCAGAACATTCCCTAAATCCAATCCAGTCTGTGTTCAAATCCCACCTCTAATAAGCTGAGACTGTTGAATCATTGAGCAAGGCTCTTAACCCACAATAGCTTTTATTGCAGGGCTATTTCAGTTATAAGTCTGGACAAGCGAACCCGCGAAATAACTAAATGTAAGTTTATTCCAGCTCCCTGTGTTCACTGGAGATAGCAGGAGGAGTTGGGTTACACTGCCTGATTAGTTTCAATAGGATTTCACAGAATAGACAAATACAGTTTGCAATAGAAAATTTATGGCAAGTTCACATTTGATGACTTGGCGATTGGTCCTCAAACAACAGCACCACTGCATTGGCTGGGGTGACCTGAAGAGGTGGGACTTTGTATTGTAGTGCTGTAGAGCCAATATAGAGGAAAACCTCTGGCCATGTATAAACGTAGCATTTTATATTACACTTACTGGGTTCTCAAGCTGAAAACATGATAAACCCACAACTTTTTCTCTTTTACACAGCCCTCGATCTCCTTAATAGCTGAAATGAAGCTAGTAGAACTCCATTCCAATACATCCTCAATATTGCTAGCTAAGGCTATGCTCACAGCAAGACAACGGACGACAGTTTAGCCAGTTTTCTAGCACCACCTTAGCCCCAACCTATTTGGCAGAGCCAAGCAAACTGCAAAAGTCGAGTGTGAGCATGAATGTGAAATGTGACTTATATTACTCCCAAAATCAATACTAGCAGTAAAATAAACAATGGAGCACTATAGCTTAATATTTGTTCTCATTTAATAAAAACATATAAACAAAGGGCTGCAAATAAATCTGAAATAAAAAGTGAGTAGATAAGCATGAGATGTGAATGTCTTAGGACATACAGTAAAAATGAATGTCACTAGAATGTCTGAATAATAGCCTAATTATAGTGAGCCTTTATATGGAAATTAATAATGAAATTGCATAATACTTGTGCTTACAGATGTGAACAGGTTTGTTGAATTAATTGTAAGCCAAATTAACAGTGCAGCCACTTAGCTGATATAATAAACACAAGCTAAACAATATATGTGTACCTTTTTAACAAAGGAACATGAACTATAACGGCATAACAATAAAACAATAATCAAGCAATTGTATAGAACAAGGTACATTCAGATAATGGGGTCTGATTCTACTATTGATCTTTAATAAGAATCCATTGATCAGCTGTACTGCTTATTTAAAAATTAAATATCCCCTATTTTTTTGAGCAGTGTAGTTTTGTTAATTAATAACAAGGAGTCACCAGATGTTGTACGATTCCGATTTATATCTTAATAAAATTCTAATTCAAATACCACCAAGTCCCCACTTTACTACTTTTAAGTTAAAGTAATGAGACTATTTTAATAATGTCATCATATGTTTTGATGAACTTCATATCATAAGCTTACATTTTATATACTCTTAATATGTCCTTATCTTCACTTAGACAGTCAGGTGTAGATTTGTGTAGAATCTGTAATTTATCAGATTACTGTCCTGGGTTTTTCTGGTTTTGGTGATCCTTAGTGACCCTCTTGACCTTTGTCCATCATCTATGTGTACTACGCAGGTCCAAGCACTACCTGTCAGGAAGACTCGTGCTCTAACCAGGGGGTGTGTCTACAGCAGTGGGAGGGCTTCACCTGCGACTGCAGTATGACGTCATTCGGTGGGCCACTCTGTAATGACGGTGAGTGCGTAGTTATGCTTCTTTATGGCACGTGTAAATATGTGCTGGTTCAGGAAACATCTGAGATACATCATTCATGTTATGGATTTTATAATTTAAGTAATAGCGCAACCAAACAAGACGCCGTCTTAATGACATTTGGTTATATTTGTGACTGCTTTTTCCACTTGTGGTCTGTTATTTACGGCTGAAGAAAGCCGGCATCATTAAACTGCTGTGTGTGACAAAAAAAACAGTCAGAACTATCATATTGAATTGGTTCAAACTGCAGTGGGATGGTAAAAAAAAAAAAAAAAAACAATGATAAAATTAAAATGACAAGGATTATTTAAACCAAGGCATTAACTGATAATGGTAAGATAACAGCAAAACAAAAGGTTATGGTTATAAATTTAATCTTAAGCAAGCAGTGAAGTATTTTAGTCCCTACGCAGAGGCTTATTTTAACCACAGCCCTCCTTACATTTCGACCAGGAAGTAAGACCTCATGACCATGCAGTTCTTAACATGGTCAACTCTAGTGTCTGAACTTCTAAAAATAAGTGCGTAAACTTTGAAATTGGCTCTAACGAACATACATTTTTTTTGCAATTAAGTAAATGTTTAGGAGTTTTAGTGATAGTGTTATGAGTTTATGTGTGAAAGGCTGTTCGAAGCTGTGTTTGTATGTACACCATGTACTCGTGGTTGCTCACAATTAGCTAAAGCCTTGACTGAAACGATAACTACTGTAACAGTAACTACCGAAATATTTAATAACGTTTTGGGCCAGAAGAAAAAACACATTTCAAAAAAGCAAATATGATATGACATGACATCAACATGCAATTTGATTAGATATATAAAACTTAGATATGATACATTATACACATTGCACCACCAAAAATTTGGGGGAAACAGTCCACATTTCAAAATGTTCTCAACAATGATGCTCCCTCGAACAGAATGCTCCCTTAAGTCTTTTTGTACAGTTTTACTTTTAATCCTCATTTCATAAAACTCATATAGCACATTATTTGATAATTTCTGAACTCACATTGCAGCACTAACTCATTCTGAGTGTCTTTAAGCTCATGTGAACAATGTGCCAGAACACTGCTCAGTTCATCTGTTCATTAACACTGTAAAAGCTGATTAAAATATGGAAGTGACTTCTTTCATTGGCTAATAGCTACAAGTTTATACGGTGCAACAACAAACAAACTTGTTTTCCCACAGTCATTGGTTATTTGTGCATTGAGACACGAGTACCTGGTTGGATCCCGTTTTGCCATTAGAACTGCCTTTATTCTTCAGGGTATTGATTCAGCAATGTGATGGGACGTTTGTCAGAGATTTTTGAGATCAGAAAGGAGCACTGAGTGTTAATCAACTTGGCTATAAACACAGATTCATTGCGTTCCATTGCTTGTTGTCATGGTTGTGTTTCATTTCACATGAGCTGATCAGGAGCCTTGAATTTTTGAGGGTTAGATTTGACCCAACTTAATGAATTAATGCAAATTTGTGTCTGATCGGAAAATACTTATGTTATGTCTTATGCAAATATTTGGATAATTTAAATCTGTGAACCAAACAAAATATTATACATTCCTGTTGTGTAATCAACATTAAAATTAACGTTAAAATGTCTTGTGTATCTTTTAAAAGGTAATCAAAGGCCATTAAAAAAAATAAAATTTTATAACGTGTGCCAAATGTCTGAGATGACTACTGAAAATGCATGTTTAGTCTTTGTGGAGAAGAATTAGTACTGCTGTAGGATGATGACCCAAGAACTTCTTGAAGACCAGACTTTCCTTCACAGTCACCTGGCCTAAACCCCACTGAGCATTTACATTTACATTTACATTCTCACTCCTGTTATGCTGATTATATGAACATAATGAAAAATGTTGCATTAAATTTGTGAACATGCAAAGTGATAACATATTTGCTCTGAGTTTGGCTCCACTCGAGATTAAATGCAGTACTGTGCAAAAGTCTTAGGCCACCATTAAATTTGTTGTTTTAGCAATGGTATATTGACCATATATAACACTAGTTTTAAAGTTTAATTTATAGACCTGAGCTTTCATATTAAACTTTATAGATTATGCAGTTATTTCCGTAAAGCAGTTTAACAGTGTGAACAGTGGTCTCCGTTTCTCTTTGCTTTGCGAGCATTAATGTGGTGAGCAGTGAAATACCTTAATATCGCGCATATAAGCGTATTCGAATAGGGATATTGTCGATGATTGGACCCAAACTTTGATAAATTTCATTTATCAGTTTATGATATTCTCTACTGCTGATCATCATTTTAGTCTTGTAGCATATCCTTTTCACCCTGTTTCCTTTCCGAAAAAGTGGTTTCTCGGCTGCTACCCTTACAAAAGATACTGTGGAAGGGTTAACTTGGCATTCTGATGAAGCTGTCAGAATGTAAAGGGAAGGCACACTGGCACACCCATAGAAGCTATGATTTCTGTGTTTATATTCTGCATTTCCAGTATTTAGTTTTTTGTATTCTACTACAGCGAAACAATGCTATTTATCAAACGCCCTTATCCAGAGCGACTTAAAATTCATACACTTTTACAACACAAGCAATTGTGGGTTAAGAGCCTTGCTCAGGGACCTAACTGCGGTAGCTTGGCAGAGGTGGGATTTTGAACCCTGGATCTTCTGGTCCATAGTCCAGTACCTTACCTACTAGTCCCTATTTCTTATCTAATTGTGCCTTAAAGCTTTTGCACAGAACTCTGTGTTAAGCAGATATGCCAAAACATTTGCACAAGGCTCAATCGTTCATGTCTTCATGCTGTGTTCCAATAAGAAATTTCCTTTTGTCCTGTTGCACACATCTCATGCCCACCATGCAGCTCCAAAAACAATATTATTCCTGTTCATGGCTTATTCAAGGTCTCTTATTACCCCACTAGGTGGCGTAAGAGGACTGCGACGGTTATTTATGGAGTCATTGCAGCGGTGAATGACTTTATGTTATGTTTGTCATTTGTGTGAGTTATATAGCTCATTTCGAGGTGGTGGCTGCGTTTGTTTGTGTATTTATTAGCATGCCTGCGATAATGCATTGTCCCTACAAAATAAAGAGCTTCGACTCTTTGAGCGCTGACATGCTGAAAATGCTGAGTGCTGGAAAAGGGACGCAGAACGTCCTTGGAGGAGCGAGCGCGTTGCAGGCCTCGCTTATGCACACTGTGAGCTTTCCAGCCTGATCAGGGACTGCTTTGTTCTGTAAAACCATCCAGACAGCTTGCCTCACATCGTCCCCATGTCCCCGGCTGCAAAGCAGATGAGAGAAAGTCTCTCCGAGGCTTCAGATAACCCACCGTTCCTCTGCCTCACTCCATCTTTCCCCGGCGCTGCCCTATTCTTCTCATTCTGCTTCTTCTTCAAAGCCTTTTCTTCGATATGGGCAGTGCAAGGACAGCAGGAAACAGAATAAAGAAGCATAACATCCTACCTCTGAACGTGCAGTGTCGCGGTATGACGCACATTTGCCGCTCACCGCCGAATGTGTTGTTCCTCGCCCTCATGCCTACTGTCGCCTTTTTTTTTTTTTTGAAAGGCAAACATATTAAGCAGTCATTCATACCCATAAGCCCAAGGATTTGTCACTGAAGCATAAAGAAGTGTGTGAGTCACTCTGTGCCTCCTACTCTATTAGCTGTAACGTTAGTGTGGATCTGAACCTGTTAAATTGCTGGACATAAGCTTTATGCTCTGAGAGAGGTTGGCTTGAAAAAGTGTTGTGTACACAAGTGTTGTTTTGTTTCTTTGTTTGGCTTCTAACTGGTTGCTATCGGCATCAGTGGCCATGTCTGCGACACACACAAGGTTATTTACATACACAAGTTCATCTCAAGGCTAGTCATATATATATATATATATATATACACACACACGCATGTCAATGCAAATTTAGACTAATCAGTTAACCTAACATGCATGTCTTTGGTCTGGGGGAGTACCCGGAGTAAACCCATGCAAACATGGGGAGGACATGCAGACTCCACACAGAATCAACCCAGACCCACCCTGGGATTGAACCCGGAACCTTCTTGCTACCCACCGAGCCACCGTGCTGCCTACTTTTTTAGATATAAGCATGGTCGTAAAAGCATGCTCTCCCCCATATGATTACCATTAAATCATTCATTCATCTACGATGGATTGGCACTACGTCTGGGGTTGTTCCTGCCCTTGCGCCCAGAGTTGCCCAGCCAGAGGGCACTGGCTGGCTCACGACCCTGTTTGGATTAAGCGGAAGATAATGGATGGATGGGTTATTCATTCATTCATTTTCACACAAGCTTAATACAGTTTACGCACATGGACTTTTTAGAGACAGCAATTTATCTAACACCTGTTTATTGAGGAAACTCGCACAACCCTGTAGAGCTGTGAATCAAGGATCGCTAATACTTGATCTACAGAATTTAGAATATCCAGCTCTTAGTGTTCACTCAGGCTCAGTTCACTCAGGTTATGGTCTTCACTACAATTAGTATTTTCATTTTTAGACTTTGAATCAGATTTAAATTAGGTAGACCTTTGTCCTGGCTGGGGCTCGTTTACTATTACAAGAGTTTTAATGTCCACTACTCAGCACAAGCATTCCAACCATGCACAAACAATTTAACAAATAGCATTGATTATCTTGTTCCAGGAGCACATTAAGCTTTTGGATATATTAGAGGGTAAGTGAGCAGTCGGTTCTTGTGGTCAACATGATGGATGTGGGAGAAATGTTCAGGAGTGAAAGCCTGATCGACTTTACAAGGGATGAATCGTTATGGCATGATGACTGATTGACAGGAGTGTTACCTGGGTATGTAAAGATCCGGTGCTCAGCCCAGTGATGGGGCTGTATTTTGTCCAAGCACCAAACCGATTGGCTGTTTTGTTGCAGGGCGGGATATTCTGAAACAAGAACAAGCATGACAAGAAATCCCATTTATATAGTGGGCAATGGCTCATCTCCTTAACAATAACATCTCCGGTCCAGTGGAGCTGAATAAAACGGTTTGGGGCTCATTGAAAAATGTTCAGGGCTGTAGCCCCAGAAACCCAGGGCAGGCGACACCACTGGGCATTGATATGGGAATTAATTTGATTTGTGTCACCCACCTGTACAGATTGGTGTGTACGGGTCTCAGTCATTTCCTACTCCACATATATACAGAACAACATCGATTTGGCCAAGTCTGGGGCTACATTCAGAGTGATTTATTAAAAACATATTTGTTCTGTCTCAGACGTTCCCTAACATTTTCAGGTCTCTGTCTTCACCTAGACCCAATACACCAAATCTATCTATAAGTGTATTTGTGCAGGGTACTCACAATCTTGCCAGGGGTAAGCCTCTGTCTTGAATTAGTATTGATTACTACACAGTTTCTGTCTGTCTTTAGTCAGACGTCATATTTCTAGAGCTTAGTCTTGGGGGACTCCGTATACACAGGTCACAGCCTTGTTTATGTCCATGCCTTGACGTGTCTTCCTTCTCTGTTTTCCGCTTGATTTCTGCTGCCTTTCGTCTTTTCTTTCTCATTTCCTGCGTTTCCTTGATTCTAAGTGACAGCCTTACTCACCTGCACCTATCACGTATTTGCAGAGACTGATGAGACCACCTGCAGCAAGTTCACCTTTGATGAGCTTGTGCCCTGTGTTGTTTGTCACCCCTAGTGTGCTTATTAATTGCATACCTTAAACCCACTATCCAGGGATGTGCTCCTGTACCTGGACATTTTACTAGTTGTACTTTGTGCCTGAAGCTAAAATATCCACCTGTCTCATTGTTTCCACCTATGGACCTGACCCCAGGGCTAGACGATACATAGACTGGCTACTGCCTGGCTTAAACCTCTCCCTTATGTGGGTGGTCATTGATTTTCGGCCTGTTGTTTACAGAGGCTGAACCTGTTTCTGCACCTATGCCTGCTGTGATCCTGAACATCCCTGTGACCTGTTTTGTGGCTGCCACTGCCTCGATCTGGTTCTCTTTTTTGTGAGCTAGAGTTGGACCTCGAGCTTCAAGACAGTTGGGTTCACTTGGGTTCATGCTTGTAAATCCGAACAACACTACATTAAGGTCATTGTTACTGATGCCTCGAAGAGCCCAATATATTAATACGAGCAATGCACTCTCTTCACAAGCAGCAAATGCTCTTTCTGGAAATATCTCTATATATGAAAAAACTCAAATGCCACAACCCCCACAACCCTTCACCCTAACTGTTCACTGATTGGTGTGAGAATATCCCAAATGTGAAATGATGGCAATCTGTTCCTTGCCGCATACTCGGTCCTTCTCGAACACCCTCGCAGCAAGTTCTGAGAGCAAAGTAGCACTTTGATTTCTGTTGATTATGGTGGAAGACTGTTGAATATTGTAATTAACGGAGGGGAGGTGATGAGAACAGGCCATGGCGCTGACTGCACACTGATTAACTATGCATAACAGGAATTAAAGAGACCGACAGGAGATAAGGGTCTAATGTGGTGTGCTATGATAAAAGTGACCATCGACGTGGAAATCTGGACAGATAAGTTCTTACTATGAAAAATGAAATCTGATACGTTTGTGCTTCACACTAGCCAAAAAAAATCTCCTTGTCCCCTCTCAATTCTAACACTCTTCCTACAAAGCCATGCATCATTTTTAATTAGCTCCTCTCTATCAGCGATCTAGGTTTTAATAAAAAAAATCAGTATTGCCCAGCTAGCCGAGGCCTGGGTGATTTGAGTTCTCACTGTGGCATGCTTTCTGAAATCACTGGACAGATGGAGAACTGGGGGGCTGGGTGGGTGTTGGGATGAAAAGGGAAAGGAGGGAAAGAGGCGAAACATAGCAAGAATATGAATAATTAAACTCTCCAGGTCATATTTGTGTATTCTAAACACAAACTCAAACTGGATCACAATGCAATGTTGTGAAATGACCCAGGCTGTGTTCCAGTTTGTTTCAAGTACTCCATGCACGCGCTCCAGTTCCTCTGAATTAGCTTTCGAGGTCAATGAAAGAGCTGTAACTCGAGCATAAAACCTCCCAAGTAGACATTTGATGTGACGCGATCTTTCACCACAGGGTGGCGATCTTGTAACCAAATCTATCTCACGTCTTCCTCCAGAATTGTATCAAAACCATTCTACTGTAGAAGATCTTCTTCCATACCCTTCTATAGTTACAGCACCATGTGTCATTGTCTGCATTCAGGGATCAAAGACAGCAACGTGTCTTTGGACAGTGAGTGGCACGAGTTCCCTCTGACGTTTGCTCGTGTTGAGCTCGTGTTTCAGACCCCAGCATGGCAGACCTGACAGCTTGGCTTGGTCAGCTGTAATTATGCAGCGCTAACAATCTTAACTGAGCAGAGCCAGAGTTCCTCATGTCAGAGGAAATGAGGCACTCTTCGGATTTTCTGCTTTCTCAGTGCAAATACAGCTGTTAGCAGAGGAACCATTGGGGTTTTTTATGTCATATTTACACACATTGTTTGCTAATTTGCCATCAGCTAGATTGTGTCGGTGTTGTATTGTGGCTTCATGTTATTCAGTTTTTACTTGCTGACATGCTGTTTGAGCTCAAATTAATTTCGAAATTGAATGCCACTATTTCATCCAATACCAGTACTGTTTCGATCTCAAGGTTGTTTGTTGCCAAGGCCACCATTTCCACCTCACAGACTCTGACTTAATGCTGGCCATGAGGCTGAAGGTACCGAAGCGATTTGGACGGATAGTTTTATATTATGGACTTAATGATGAATGATTGATGGTTTATGAAATGCATACACTTTTTAAAAATGTAGATCAAAACACATATGCCAGTAAAGACTCTTAGATATCACTTGAACATCGATGCTACAGTATGTACTGTAAAAAACATTTTAGTTGAATTATGGAAAGATGGATTAGTTAAGGTACTGGGGTCTGGACCAGAAACTGACAAGTTGCTCTGAATTAAAGCATCTGCTCAGTGATTAAATGTATTGATGTACAAGCAACTGCTGGTCACGAAATAATGAACCTAATGTTAAGGCAAATTGTATCCATTTAAACTAAAATGCTCATTTTATACTTAAACCTCTTAAGGTTAATTAATTCTACTTACCTGACTTATTGGAAGCATGTGCACCCAGTTTCAATATTCTTATTTATCAGCTAGTATTATGTTATGCTTCTGCCATTGACCAGTTGATATTAAGCATGGGTACATCGTATTCTAAAGACTGGACTCTGTAACTGTTTGGGATCATTTCTTCTCTGAATTTGTAATAATGTTGGCTGTAAATTTACCTCAGCCATTGTTTTCTGTTCCCTTAGTATATTTAGTGTATTACAATGTATATACATGTGGTATTTATAAGATAAGGGTTCTGAGGTCCAGTCCTGAAGACCATTGCTATTCACATGTACTATTCTTGCAGAACTGTCTTTAAAGTAGAAAATGGAATCTGTATTTTAACATTGAAACCTTTCTAAAGGAAAATATCATATTCTATTTGACTTGTACTAGTCAAGGTCATGGGGTAGCTGGGTCCTACCTTTGAACCACAGGAGCTGCTCTGCTTATGGTGTTCTAGTGTACATCACAACAGGCCAACAATTAGACAAATATTATGAATGCACCCAAACTTCGGCTTCAATTAAAGACTAATTAGATTTGGGATTGAAAGTAAAATGGATATAATTAATAGGCCATCTATTGTCTTTTTTCTCTGAGAAAGCAGCTGAATGACATTGTGGATATGATTATATACAGGTTTTTAAACACAGAAGTCCATCTTTAATGCCAAACAGTAGTTATATAGTAATATTTACAGTACAATGCAAAAGTCTTAGGCCACCATTAGATCGGATTAGTTATTTTAGCAATGGTATAATGGTAAATATAATTATATTTCAATGCTTTCATTCTCTAACACTAAAAATAAGAACTAAATAGCTTCTCTAGGTGACACTGATAAGTATGTCTTGTGACCTGTCCTTATACTTGAGGAATAGCAACATCTTCAGTCTAAAGATGAATCAGGAAAGGTCTTTTTGGAACGGTAGCTGCCAAGGAACCATTTTACTGGAAGGAGAACAAGGTAAAAAAGCTCAGCTTACTTACTTATAGGCTAAAGCTTACAAAGATTGGAATAAAGATAAGTGGAAAGGGAATTATGGAGTAACATATCCAAGTTTAAAATTGTTTGGGGTCTAATCATAGACTCAATACATATTACACAAAGGCATTATTAGCTAAAACATCAAATCAAATGGTGGCCTAAGACTTTTGCACATTAGTGTATATCAATCGTGAATTTTTATGTTCTGGTCCATATATACACCTAATGTTTTCTGGGACAAAAGATGGTGCTACTAAGGATAACAGCCGACTGAAGCTAGGATACAGTTAAGTACCATTTTGGGGAGGGAATTGGATTCTCTTTGAGCTGAGCTTCTCCTGCAGACTGAGCCACCCCCTCTTTTACCTCGCATTTCTCCCATCATAGACCAGAATGAGCAAGGTAGAGGAGGGTGGATAAACAAGAAGAATGCAGTGTATAGCAGTGCAATCTTCAGAGTGGAGAGGGACAGTTAGGGAGCGAAGGAGAAAGAGAGAGAGAGAGAGAGAGAGAGAGAGGGAGAGAGAGAGAGAGAGAGAGAGAGAGAGCGAGAGCAGAAGGAGGG
>JAVSBV010167956.1:0-14053 GCA_033117975.1 Parotocinclus spilosoma | reverse complement strand
TAATCGGACCAGCCGGTTATTAGGACCAAAACGATCACGTCCCGATGTGGTCCCATTAACCGGAATCGACTGTATATGATGTAACTACTACCGACACCAGTTATTACTGTAATGATTGTTAATGGTGGACAGTTCCTAGTGGGCCTCGATTGGTTCCTTACCTCCACTTACAATCCCAATCGAAATCTAAGTGGCTGATTCAGTTAATGGACCACTTTTCTACCCTGGCAGTAGGTGCCTTGACTTGTGTCTGGGTGTGAGCCGATACCATATCCAGGGTGAATCTGTGGAACCACAGCTCAGGTTCTCCCAGAACAGGTCATGGGTTCTTCTCAAAGTTTGTTGTTGTTGCTTTGCAGAAAGTCTTCGTCTTGCCGAACATGGACGATGTTTACCTCCCTCTAATGTCACCTCTGAACTCCAGCGAGACGTCATCAAAATGAGAGTAGTTCCCCTCCTGGTGGCCACTCATAAAATTACAACAGGACCAATCGTATTAGGTAGGTTGTATTCGGCACGAAAAGGCAACGTGTTTAAAGTTCCACACACACACACACACACACACACACACACACACACTGTATCACTGTGGGGACTTTCCACTGGCCTAACATTACCATATCTTTGCAATGCCACACCTAACATAAACACCTCAGTTATCAAAACATTCAAAGAACAATTTTTCGGTCTGGTTATGTCTCAAATAAGTTTATAAATAAATAAACGCCCCAGACCAAGAACATTATCCAGTGCGTTCTGGTCCAATTCTGGCCCGTTCCTTCCATAACTAAGCATGTCCAGTACAAGAACAGACTGTTTACTTACCGCCTAAAGCGTAAAATCCCAGAGCTCAACGCGGGCCGTTATAACCAGATAATCGTGTGGTTTGAGTAAATCCATAAGAGTTTTATTTGCACCACTCTCTGTTATCGAGCACTTTTAATTAAACACAGCTGTAGGCCGAAGCCGCCTCGGGGCACACCGTACATCAACAAACCACCCAGTTCTGACTAACACGACAGCGCACACGCCCTTAATCGCACGTTTTCGTTTCTCAGGAACTGCTGCTGCCCGAGCTGCTGGAGCTGGTACGGGTGGCGGAGCTGCGTTCGGCCCTGGAGCTGCTCCCCGTGCTGGTTCCCTCGCCCGCGCTCTCTTCCCCTTCCAGGCCCTCGCCAGGCTCCAGGCTCTCGCAGATCAGGGCGATCTGCCTGGTCATGTGGGCCATGCTGGTCTGCATGCGCATCATCTTCCTGCGCAGGGCGGTGGCGATGTGGCGCTGCGTCTGCCGCTGGGCCTCGTGGTGCCTCTGCAGGTCCCGGAAGCAGTTGTGCTGGGCCTGAGTGGCGTGGCTGAGCAGGGTGCCGCATCCCATCGGGCACGGCTCCCTCCAGTGGCTGCACGACTGGGAATGCGCCTGGCCGTCCTTGCGGAGCACGCGAGCCCCGCAGCCCTGGTGCGGGCACAGGAGGTACTCGAACGGACAGGCCGAGGCGTGGAGATACTCCTCGGAGAGGGCGAAGGTGGCCCCGCAGCCCTGTGGCTCGTTCCGGCACTGGGGATTCGATGAGGGCAGAGGTTCAGGGATCGTAAGTTGCACGTGCGTGTGCTGTGTTCTACCTACCTTGATGGGCAGACGGCCGATGGATTTGCTCAGCTTGAACATCACGAACATGAAGCTCGGGCTGACTGGCTTCCTGCAGCATGGGCATGTTTCCTGTCTGGAACAGTCCAGGACATGAGGTTGAGGACGAGCGCCTGTTTTGTCATCCCAAAAAGTCAAGAAAAAAGCCCTTTGTACCTCCTCATCCACTGCAGAATGCACTTCTTGCAGAAGACGTGGTTGCAGGCGACGCGGACCGGGCACCGCAGGACCCCTCTGCAAATGATACAGATCAGGTCGTGGTCTGGGGGCTCCACAAAGAGCTCCACTTCATAGCCGCCACTCTGAAATCAAACAAATGGCTTAAGAGTGATGTCACTGGTTTAAAGCGTTCTAGTGTCCCCTTACCCCATGGGGACCATCTAGTGTCGTCTTAACCCATGGGGACCATCTAGTGTCCCCTTAACCCATAGGGACCATCTAGTATCACCTTACCCCATGGGGACCATCTAGTGTCGTCTTAACCCATGGGGACCATCTAGTGTCCCCGTAACCCATGCCTGACACTATGTTTAGGGTGCCCGCTCACCCGTGCCTAGAAGAAGTTGGACAAAAATATAAAATATGTTCCGGTGATACCTCTGTTCCCAAACGGGAAAAAAAATATATTTTTTTGTTATTTCTCGGATCTGCCGCAGCACCAATGGATGAAATAAAAAAATTTTTTTTTTTTAAATAAAATATATATATATATTTTTTTAGCTTTTTCCGCCCTCTGGTGGAGAGCCAACGGTTTTCTTCTGTTCATTTTTTTTTTTTTTTCAGATTCACTTTAATTTAATTGTAGGTTAAATAAATGTTATTTTTGAATAAAATGTTATTTTTATTTCTTCCTGCTTCCTTGTATTGATTCCACATCGTCCCTGAGAAATTGAAAAAGTGCTGAAAAATAAAGATTTTTTTGTATTTTTTTCCCTCCTCAGTAGATTCTTAAGTAGAAACATCAGAGGAACAAACGATTAAAAAAGTTACCTTACCGCTTACGATGACAGTTTGTGTTTTTATTCTCTTCACAGATGACACATATTAGTATTTAAACCGTCCAAGAGATAAAGAGATAAACAATAAGACATTGTCTTTAGATGCTGTGTGATAAGGGAAGTTCTTTTAAGACGAGCCCTTAAGGTGCTAGCTATGTGTTAGGGGGGTTTCCTGTTCTTTAAATTAATACCACAAATCCCTTGTGCACAATTTCAAATATCACATATAAACAATAAAAAACACAATTTCACGTTGCTCATGGGAAATTCACACACAAATTCCAAAACTCACCATCTTTCAGATTGGCAGCACCTTCTAAATCTAAACGACCGACTCTTTCCAAAAAAAAAGCTTTTCTGAACGTGAAAGCCGAGCGTGTGCTGCATCCTGAGGCACAAGCTTTTGCTCTTTTCTTTCCCATTCTAGCACACGTATGTTACGTGTTTACGTGATTAGCGCCTGACAGGCTACCAGAGGCCTGTTTTAGCACCATCTAGGTTTTTTAAGTGGACAAAAGGCGCTGATGTGGAAGCCTCTGAGCTTTTCAATAGCGCCCTGCTCTAGAGCCTGCAGGCTATTCACTTGGCGCTGAATGGACGCTGGAACGCAGTGGAATTCTTTTCCGCCGTGGAAATTGGAAGAGACGATCGCTATGAGGACGTGTCGGTGCAGACGTCGCCCGACACCATTCCTTATCGGAGGAGAAGCTGCACACTTCCTTCTCTGAGCTTCTAGGATAATCTGCATTTACCTGAACTTGACCCGAACGGTTTTTGGAAGCACGGTAGCTCCTGTTAGTCTGGTAACCCAAGGTTCAAGCCCTGCTGGCACGGTCTACGATGCCACGGTAGTGCCATCTGGCTGGTTACATGAGGGAGGGGGTCCTGTGGGGAGATCATCCTGTGATTGTTAAAAAAAAAACACTTTTTAAGTTGCGTTTTAAACCTAATCGTGCCCGAATGTGACGCCCAGCCTCTGGATTCTGTTTTTGTGGCCCTTTTGTACTTGTTTTTATCTTCAGCATGTGTGTGTGTTTATGAAAAAGGGAAGGGTTCGGGCGTAGTAAAGGAGTTCTGAATATTCCTGAGATTACTGAATGTTCATCTGGTCATATTAAAGCATTAGGTCGAAACCCACTTCCTCCTTCTGTTTATAAAAATGATATATTTAGAGTAGTATATTTAAAGTTCCTGGACACAAGATGTTCGCAGTAGCAGGAAGAAGCTGTAGAACGAAATCAAAGCAGGGTTCGTGTGTAAACAGGAAACGTGGCGCAAAATCGTTGGCTGGAAAGCAAAATATGCAGAGCGTGGAGACGTCAGGAAAGAATGAAACGTCGCTTTCGTGTCTGCCAGATATCATTAAGATGCAGCACGTGAGTTTGCAGAATTTCCTGTCGGAGATTAAGTACAGATAAAAGTTTCAGGTCTCTTTAGGTCACCAAGCTAAAACGACTTAAAATTAAGCAAAATGCTGTTGCTGTTGCTATGAATCGTGATAATAAACGTGTAATACTGCGTGGAATGTGGGCTCACACCAAGATTTGGGCATCAAACGGTTCCAGGAACCGTACCACAAACCAGGATGGCTCAGCATTTGTAAAAAGTGGGTTAGAAGTTGGTTCGAATCCCTCCTCTGGTGAGGTTTTGGTTGGGCGTGTTTAGACCCGGACAAACGTTTTGACATTTTAATGATTAAACACAGCCAGAATTCAATGTAAAAAGTAACATTACAGCATTATTAAGGTCTGCAGACAGGGCTCGTGTTCCGTGTGCCAGGGGGAGGACGTCCAAAAAGCCGGCGCGACCACATTCTGTGTTCGGCAATGCCCTCGGGTCGTCAATTATTCAAAATCTTTCATTCTGTCAAAACACGCCCAGTCATCTGGAATAAAAACTCTGCAGATTTAGTTTGATTTTTTTTTCCTTTCTCGTAGGTTTAAGATTTAAGGTTTAAGTCCTGGGACATGACTGGACCCGTGGGTCCACCTCATGCTCATGTTTTCCATCCTGCACGACCAACGTCCCGAGGTTCTCAAACTCTCCGGGTTTTTTCTCCTCAGTCTTTTAGATTCGATAGATTTATCTGATTCTCATGGCATTTTCTATCTAAAAACAAATCCTGATCCTTCTCGCACCAAAGCGGACCAGAGTTTAGAGTTTAGTTAGCTGTTCATTAGTTAAACCTGAACCTGAATTTGTCCCTCGTCGCCCGTGATCCCCGGTCACTCCTCGCGGCTCTTGGCTCGCCTCTCGTTAAGCTGCTTTACGTCTAATGACCAATACAGATGCAGACACACTAATCTGAACTTCAGACCTTTCCATGGAAACCTATTTCCTTCTCACTCCTAAGCATAAACCGTACCTTTTCAAGCCGGACTGGAAAATAAACAGAAAGGACCACGAACGAGCCGCTCAGGAAAAGGAAGAATGAGACGAAACTACAGAGCGAGCGATAAGAAACGGTTAGAGAGATAATCCTGCGTTTCAAGGAAACGCAAACATATAAATGTTCCTCAAACGATATTCTTGCTTCTCATGCTATTTCCTGCCAGGGCAACTCAGATTAACGGCTCTTCTCCTAAGTTGTTGGTCAAACAACACAAGGCAAAGTCAATTTTGGTTTTGATCTGCGCTTTATCTTTGTTTAACTGAGAAAAAAAACCAAGGAAGCAAATAAGTAGAGATCGCGTGAGCAGGTAGCAATGTGCAACGGTGCATCTTTTCCAGTATGGAACTACAGTACTCAGTACAGTACTCTGCATAGGTAATGTACATGCAAAGCCTTTTTTGGTGAGGATCTAGGGGCTCCAGACCCTGGTGCAGATGAAGTGCTACTCATCTAAGACAAGACATGATGGCGCCTAAGACTTCTGAACAAAAAAATGGTGGTTCAAACAGAACCAGTATTTCCACTAGAAGTAAAAGTCTGCTTAAAGTATGATGTAACCATGGTGAACAGGGCAAGCCTCGCGTTCCAGGATAATGGTGCGAGTGTAATGCCCTCGTGCAAACAGGAATGGAAGACAACAAAAGCATGGCGCATCCTTCTTAGCGGCTGAGCGGTCCCTTTGTCTACTGGACCCTGATCTCAGAGAACAGACGAGCTTGTGTCTCCAGAGCCGCTTTGCGAGTGTACGTGGTGCAGCGGCTCAGGATCTCCTGGGCGCGTGGGCGAGGCGGGACCCGAGGGTACAGGTTGGCCGCTGTGCTGCTCTCCGACTCGTTGGGACTGTCCCCGGCCAGGCCGCTGTCACATTCCAGAGTCGCGGTGTCTCCCCCTAAGGAGTCGTCCAGACTCAGACCCAGCGAGGTGGACGAGCTGGACGAGAACTGGGTGTCGACGCTGCAGCTGCTCTTGCGACTGTTAGACTGATCGTCGAGGTCTGCCAGGTCGGACAGCGTCACTACGGACTGGGACTTGGGACCGGTGTGAGATAGGAGGTTGGGCAGACTGGCCAGGTTAAGGACGGAGCCCTGCAGCTTCATCTGCAGCCCGAGTGTGGGATGGGTGTACGGCTGCAGGTATTTGGAGGGCACGAAGCCCGTCTTTCCGTTATACCTGCAAAAAAAACCGGTATCCTTGAAGCTCTTAATTAAATAAAAGAAGACTTTAAAGACTTTCACAGGGCACACCTATGGCAGGGCATGCCGACTGGGCCACTGTGCCAGCCAGTCCAATAGCTGCACTCATCAAACAGGTCGAGTTACCTGGCAAACCACCAGCCGGTGTCAGACGTCTGCAGGACCTCCACGATGGCGCCGATGCTAACCGGGAGCTCGTCCCTCGACTGGGGCGTGTAGTTCCTCACGGCGCAGTACAGGGACGCTGAAGCACAAAGGAGACGACGGCGGTCCGAGTGAAAAGCGTGCAAACAAAATCCATGATCGTGTCACGGTCACTTTTGCTCCTTGGACTTACGTTGGACCTGGGTCATGTCCAGTTCGTGGTTCTCCTCCTCCTCGCCTTGGTCGCCGCACAGCTCCAGGTAGGGAGCAGGGAACCAGGCTAAACGCTTCTCCTCATTCTCAACCAGCCACCACCCTGAAGATCAGAGCAAGTTTACATTTTACAGGAGCTCTTATTAAATACGACTCACAACTTATGTCATATTCCAAGCCGTGCCAGTTGAGAGTTCGGACTAAGAGCACCATAAAACATAACGCTAACAGATAACAGGACATAGAAGCTCTGCTCGGGTGGATGGCACCTTCTGGGTATGCCTACCTGCTTGGTCTTTAATAATCACCTCCAGCGTTTCGTCCACAGTGACCTTAAACGGTCTGTTCTTGATGTCCTTGGTCTCATACGGAGCCACGGAGCGATACACTTTGGTGACTAATGGCTGCGTAATGCTTCCTGTGGTCTGGGGTTTGTGGGTCAGGTTGACCCCTGACCGGCCAGAATGGAAAATCATGACACTGGGCGAATACAGGAAAGGACAGAAAACAAACGAGGAGGTTTATTCAGAACGTTCATCTTTTGTCCCAAAAGCACCACAGACATCCAGAGACGCCGATCCTCATGGACGTACCTGTCCTGCACAAACTCCGGACTCATCTCCTGCTCCTTGGGGAGGAAGAACTGGACGAGTTCGGTACTCTGAGAGATTCTCGGTTCGCAGCGTAACAGCTCGGTGAAGTAACGCTCTAGAAACATTATGCGATGCGTACATCGAACCCGAATCTTCCTGTGAAACCTCATCTTCATCGTCACACCTGATGGGAGAGTCGGGGTTCAGCGAAAGTGTTACAAGTGAAAACTGAGGCTCCTTCTACCGAAATCACCTTCAGTTCTCATTTGCTATATTTGTTTACCGTTTGGTTTGATGGTTTTCCTCAGAGTGGATTATGCAAAACCATAGCAATAACGGTAAACACAAATACAAACGAGCTGCTAATAATACATAAACCATTGTACAAACCACTGGAGTTTAGTCATTAACAATGACAAATAACAAATGAACCGCCTTTAAATTACCCGCTGCCCCCTAACCCTGCATTAGAGGTGGCTTTCTTGTAAACAGGTGTACAAGTCTTCTCTCAATGATGGATATATCTACATTAAAAAAAAAATGCAATGGTTATCGATTGAATTTGGCTTTGCCCTGTAAATGGTACCTCCAAATCTGGGTAGCACTCTGCCCTTTGAAGTTTCTACAGGAAAGCTTTTCTTCAGCTGCCTCTGTTTGGATCGAAAGAACAAAAATGAGTGTGCATCTCACCCTAGATCTGACCTCACAACCATTTCAGCAGCGTGTCATTCTCACGTGGAGTTGCCTGAAGTCCAAGAGGGATCTGTAGACCAGCAGCTCGGACTGATCGGACCAAAGCACGGATGCCATGTAGAGCTGGAACAGAAGCATCAGCAGAACAATAACTGTGCGTAAAACCAACCCGGTCGTGAAGACGCACGGCTTTAAACCATTAAATCATGATCCACTCTTACTTTGTCGTTATCTTTGTACATTATGCCCAGGATTCGGATGTGCAAAGGACAGCGAGGAGCATCCATCGTGATGGAACTGTCCTCCAAACCACACACAAACACTCTCTGGAACGAATGGGGAGGTTTTGCGCGTCTGCGCCCTGATCGTTCTCCGTTTATTTCACCTACACAAACGCGTCAGCCAATCACATCACAGAAGGAGGTGCCAACATTTTTGCGCACTTTAATCACCGGCTTCTGAGAAAATACTTTCCACTTACAACTGTTTATAACAATGCATCTATCACTCAGATCATTGGAGTGAGCCATCACATCTGGATTGTTACAGTAAGCGATTCTGGTTAAATCATTTCATTGCTGGTTTGTTCCTCCTAGTGATCATTAAATATTTGTCTGTGCAATCTTATGTAAACGTTTGCTCACCCATTGTTTTATTTTACAAATGAAAAATCAGAACCTCTTCAGGGAAATTAAACACAACACAGGACACATTTCTCCAGAATACCCAGCCATCTTCTGGTGTTATTCTAAGGTGTTCGAAAGGAATTAACTTGTTATTAGTGCCACAGAACGAACAGAAATATATCATAATTAAATATCGTGCCAACAAAACAAGCCACTTGACCTCAGGTGCCCGATTTTGTGCATAAAAATCATAAAGTCCATGAAGTTTGGTGCTGGAAAAAGGTCATTTTTAGTTCATGTTGCATTGCAGCATCAGGGGATGATCCCCTACCCCCCTCTGGGTGGCACTGGCTAAACTTTTTCTCTGTTTTTACTAGGTATTAGTTTATCTCACAACATTTTAACCTAGCATACTAACCGACAAAACATACTTATTGCCATATTTATAACTGTATGAAATTAACCAAGTAGCAGTTATGTTTCCCAAATGTATTGTGACCAATAAAGCCTAAACATAACAGATATATTAGGCATACTTAGGCAAGGATTTGGACCCTTGAGCCTGCTCTGGTTATCTATGCATCCACCCTCAGTTATGCTGGACCAGGAAACAGGGAGGTAAGCTTTGAGAAAAGATCGATCATCATCTGCTGGCACAAAGAATTCCACTGTTAAACAGTTCAACATGGTTATACTGTACAAAAAGGTCAAAGTTTGAAGGATGTGTGAATGAAAAGAGAGTAAACAAGAAGACCTGAGAGATTTTAGAGACTCAGCAGCAGATTGCTTTATAATTTAACGAGAACTAGCAATTAGAGCACAAACCATTTAGAACTGGACATACAACAACCACAAGAATTACTAAACAAAGGGTAAGATACGCAAAAGGGCACGAACATAAATGTATAAGCGGAGGCTTTAACTTCTCATTAGGATTCAGCTGGATAGAATTGAAACTTAAAGTCTGAGAGCGTTCCTCCTGAAACCCTGAGCCAAACCCTGTAGAGCATTTAATGGAATAGAGAAGAAACGGGCAGATTGTCAAAGCTACAGTGGGCATGAACTGAACGTGTTGGCGTTTAAGACATTCTGTGATAGCAATGAGAACAAATTTAATACAAAACTGTCCAAATGTGACCACTAACAAGCTGCTTCAAATCCCCAAATGCCTGGTATATTTATTAGTTTTGTATTTCTAAACACAATAATCGATTTTCTGGGTTGTGTTTTGCTTTTCCTGTGATGTCTTTCTGTCGATGAAACGTTTGTGGGTTTTAGATGTTTTGAATTCGGTAAAAGATGTGCTTCAGAACCATGACTTAAGCGTTTCAATACTTTTGGTGCTGCTGTATGTTAGTCATGTTTCTAGGTAACTACGGACAGGCTAAATGTAAAAGCCATTTTTATAGGTTTTTTTATAGGACACTTTGTTTTATAGATTTTATGGATGATTTTTTTTTTATCTTAGCAGCAAGCGCTAATTTATTGATTAATAACGAGCTAAGGAGAAAAGTTACGTTACATTGGTATGAAATCGTATTTGTTTATGCTAGCTATGTGCCTTTTGTGATGATAAATTAGCGCAGTGGTCCCGTGTGGTTAGTTTTAAAACACTCAGCAAACTTTACTGCGGTTTTAAAAACATCCAACGGAAACGATTAAAAAAGGAAGAATATAGGGATGTTAAATTGTTCTTATGTGTAACGTGCCTAATGTACTAATTAAGCTTCATTCACCGTTTCCACGTTAATAACACGAAGCACCCGGGCAGTAAATGCACCGCAAAGTTATTTAGGATTTAATTTGGCTGCACAAAGCCACGACTTTTGTGTTTGCTTTGTGATGAACCGGACTCAAAACAGCGGATTACTCTGAAATGAAGCAAAACTGATCCAACCGGCTTAAGCCAGAACCTGGACTATTTAAACCAGGTGTAGTTTTGTGCTAAATAATATCAGAATAACCTCTAAATACGTTGATGACTAAATAGGTGTGGTAAATGGGCTTTTCTAAGAGAACAATTTTAGAAAAACGAGAAGACTTTTTTTTTATTATTAGATGTTACGGTTAAACCAGGTTTAAATTCGAATCCTAGTTCTAATGGGTTGTTTTGGTGAGCTGAGAAGAAACTGAATATTCATAAACGATGATAAGTCCAGTGGTCAGGGTTGCGGGGTCTGGGCCATGGACCCTGAATGGAACAGCGCTGTGTTGATGGATGTGCGTTGATGTAATTCTCCTTGACGGTTAGGTGTGTTGGTGTAGACTAACGACTCGCCCCTGAAGGCCCTGCAGGGACTCGAACCCAGTTCTCTACTGTGGTGAGTAAGTTTATAACACTGTTTCTCCCAATTTGTCATTCCCGATTTCCCAGTCTGTTCAACACTTCCCAATGGTGTAGCATTTCTTTGCACCGACAAATCTCAGACTTCTGGGGAAACGTCTTTGCTGTGGAAGTTGCACCGCTAATGTTAGATCTTTGAGTTCTTGCGGGACGTTGATATGAAAACGGATCACTTTTGGCATTAATATAATACAGAATATTTAGACTATTTAGATGATTGTGTGCTCTGAGTCTTGAGTTAAAACGCTGCGTCAGGCCCAAGATCTGAATTTGAAGGCTTTGCCCAAATTAGTTTCCACACCTACTTTTTACCTGAGGAGCAATTTAATGCGACAACAGAGTAGAATAAAGACGAAATCTAGATATAAAAAGGCTGACTGGTCACTGATTTGGGTTCTAGTTTCTGGAGTTCGGATGAGAACGTGTTTATTCTTGTAATTAATCAGGATTAAGCTAAATCCATGAAGTTTAGGAAAGAGCAAACCGTATAAACATTGCTGTTATGTAAAAAGCGAAAACCCTTGGTCCGTCTGATTCATTTTCATAAAAACTGGTTTATGAATTAATTCCTTAATTGAAGATGTTACAACGGATATGAATTGGATGGTAATTATAGTAGCATGACAGGGCAAAAGGAGATCTTTTGTGTAGCCTACAGAACCTGCTCTATGCATCCACCTTTATTGTCCATACAAACATTTAGACCTTTTACCCAGTCATCTGCCGCAACTTAAAGGGTAAAGGTGTCACATGCCTTAATAATAAGGTAGAGTCCCAACCTGAAACTGAGCAAGACGCTGCATTGTTAGAATCCCTACAGTGATTAGTCGTTCTAAAAATATAAAGGTGCAAAAAGAGAACGATGCTGGACTTTTTGGACGCCTTAGGCCATGTTATAAAACAAAACCAGCTATTTTCCCTTACAGGCGACACAGGAATTTGGTGTCTTTAGAAGCCATTCATTATCTAATGGTTACTTTAAGAGAGACGAGTTACAATTTAGCCTTAATTATATATTATATCACAGCATGTCAAGCCGAATTCATTCGAATTTCTGAAATGCCACAAAGGTACAACCATAAAGTCCACTCACGCAACAACAAAATACACACCAACGTCACGGAACAGCAAGATGTGTCATGAAACGACAAGGTTTAGAAGTTGGTACTAATAAAATTTGTTGGTACAGCACAATATCATATCGATATTTCTTTGAGGTGTAAAATATCGTGATATAAATGATGTCCGGTATCGCCCATCCCTAATATGAGTACGCCCTTAGGATGGAGGCTGGGAATTTTAGTTAGGGTTAGAGTTAGGTGTAGGTTCTCATGACATGTCATCAATGCAATGAACAGTGAACAGTAAACAATGTTAATGTCTGTGTGACGTCTTCGGCTCTGGGAACGGCACCTTTTAGACCGTGACCAGCCCTGGGACCTTTAAACAAAATTAGGCAGCGTGACCAATTCAAAGCTCTCATCTAATTGCAATTTTGTGCAGGTGGATCAGACAAAAAAAGGTCTACAGGTATCTCATCAAATCAGGAGGGCGCTGAGACAGACGGGCAGCTGATCAGAGGCCGCCGGCGTCACTTCGGCCTGTGATGTCCGTCCAAAGCTCGTTGCTCAGAGAGCCGCGTCAGATCATCTGTGGTCCGGGCTGTCAGAGGGCCCACGTGACCGCGTCATCACCTGGAATGGAGGCTCCATCTGTATGTTTTCTTCTTCCAGAAGGTAAAGTACAGCGGGTGACTCACCTTGAGAGACGGGGCCGTCCCTTTAAGACACGATTAATCTTACACATTCTTACGGTTTTCAGGTATCTGAGGCCATTCTCACAAACACAATAAAAAACATTCCCACGCATCAATACGCATGACTTTGCAGAAGAAAGGATTGTATGTTTTGTCCGGCGCTGCCCGAGTAAAGCAGCCATTCCGTACCAGCCAGCCGTGGCGCCAAATGCAGACACGATTGGGCTTGGCACTGAAACAGCACCCCCTGCCCAGGATTGCCAAAGCTACGATTCAGGATCTTTCGGGTGAAAAATAGTTATTTCAATCGGTCCGTTTCGTTCGATTTGATTAAAAAAAGGGAAAATAATTCACACAGACAAATACATGGTTCAAATCTTTTGATTGTGTTTTTTGTTTGTATTTAAGTCTGTAATTACACCGGTTCATCACAGGGCTCATTAAGAGGACCTTCGCTCTGCAGGTCCAGGTCCCCAAGATCTGCTGTTACTCTCGTTAAAAACGAAAGGAAAGAAAATAAATACGGAAAAGTAACAAAAACACATTTTTATGCATAAAGTGCGACGTTGAGAAACCAAATTCGTCCACTCACTTCCACAAAAAAGGAAACAGAAAGAGGAGGAGGAGGAAAAGGAGGATCATCCGACTCTACCTTTTTTTTTTTAGTCTGACCTGTTCAAATAAGGAAGCACCGCTCCTACTTGTTACTGTAAACGGTAACATAAACCCTGTCATTTAGAAGAAACGGATCCAGAAACTGCATGGGTTTATTTATTTTATTTTTTTTCGGTATGGTTATGTCACGGCCCAGCCAAGCAAACACGAGCGGTAGCGGTGCAAACAGTAGGCCTTTTCAGCAATTCAGGGAAACGGTCCAAGTGTACCAAGAGTGGGCATGAAGCAGAAATTCCTGTGAAGCCTTCCTAACAATGAAACGAAGGAATATGTGACGAGTGAGGAAGCAACGATGAATTCTATAAGACGTGGCGGTTCCTTCTTACGGCTCAGTGGGTAAGACTATAGATCCTGGTTCTGAGAAAATCCTCGAAAATCATCGATGGACCCCATCAATTAGACCCTTGATTAAGATATGAAGGTAAGGTAACATGGGTATAAGGTCAAATCCCCATAAGCTTTTTCAAAGCAATTCAATTTAAATTTGAATTTATAGCCTAGATCCATGGTTCCCAAATTAGGGTCTGCTCTGAGGTGCTCTGAGATAGATTTGTTGTTCAAATTCACATAACACACTCATAGAAAGAAATACAGTCAGTTCCGGTTAATGGGGCCAGCCGCTTATTCGGACCAAATCCTAAAGTAACAAGAAACAAATCCTATTATATACGTGTAATGTTATTCGCTTATTTGGACCAAAATTACACTTAATCGGACCAAAGAACGTGTACAGTATGTAATATCCGTGAAGAAACTCTTCGTCTCTGGCATCACTACCCGA
>JAVSBV010167946.1:0-14053 GCA_033117975.1 Parotocinclus spilosoma | reverse complement strand
GGGGAGGACATGCAGACTCCACACAGAAAGGACCCAGGTCTCTTCACCCTGGGATTGAACCCGGGACCTTCTTATTGAGGCAGCGGTGCTACCCCACCGAACCCCCGTGCTACCCCATGTGAGAGAGAGAGATCAGTGTAGAACACACAGAAATAGCCCATGTCTGTTATTTCAAATAAACCCAGGATATCAGGAACTTAAGCGGAGGAATGCACTTGCACAGTGGACGGTCAAGGCGAGTCACCCAGGAAGTCCAGAAGTCTAAGCACTAAAAACATATAAAATGTCTTCCTACAACACAGTCTATGACTAGGGAAACTAGACTAAAAACAGTGACGGGAAGAGGTGAAAACATCCAGCAATGTCACCACGCCATGCCCGTCCCCAAAGCATACTTTACATAAAGCCGATAACCATTTTAAAAGCAAACAGTCAGGGGTAGGTTGGGCAGAGGTGCAAGCAAGAGGCCAAATGATTAGATGTCTTGTCCCCTGTCTCCACACCACACATTGTAAGACTGTATGAATTATAAGTCGTTCTGAATATGCTGTAAAATGTGAGTAATGAGGAAGACATTAGGAGTTTAGGAGTGGAGTTAGAAGGATTAGGAGTTCTCTTAAGCAGTGGAGAAAACAAAAAAAGTTGACGAGGCAGAAGAAATGATCTCCAAACATTAAACAACAGTGAGTTAATGAAACACTACCGATTAGGATTAGCATGCAGGAATATTGTTTGTGGTTAACATAGTTAGAGATGCGCTCACATATTCTACCCAGCACAACAACACCCTAACACCCAAAATAAACACTGCATATGAACCAACACAACCAGTTAAACATACAGGGGATCAAAAGAACTGAAAAGGGTGGGGCTGCATTTTCTCCAGTTCATAGGCTATATGGGATAGATTAAGTAGCTACAAAAAGCACAGCAAATGAATTATTAATAACATGAACAAATAAACATGTGTGTGTGGTCAGTGTAGAACACACAGACATAGCCCATGTCTGTTATTTCAAATGAAATAAAACTAGAATATCAGGAACTTGAGCAGAGAAATGCAGCGGACAGGCAGAGGGCCAACCAGGAAGTCCAGTCTTATGATAAAACCAGTAAAAACATATACAATGCTTTCTTACAACATAGTCTTGGATTGGGAAACTAGGCTATAAAAAGTTACGGGAAGAGGAGAAAACATCCAGCAATGTCACCAAAGAATAATTAACATGAAGACGATAACCATTTTAAAAGCAAACAGTTTGAGATAGGTAGGGCAGACGTGCGAATGAGAATGTTCAACGATTAGATGTCTTGTTTCAGTTCCCCTGTCTCCAGACCACCCTCAGACACTGTACTCTACAAAACTTTGCTGACAAAAAAACAGGTTGTAAGAAGTGATAACTTTGTGGTTTCGTTTTTTCTGTCATTTCCCTGACATCAGCAGGATAAAGGCCCAGCCTCAAGCGCAGTCAGAGCTGTAATGCTGATATTGTTGTAGCCTAGAACCAATACAGGCAGAACCCCAAGGATCTGCAAACTGGCCTGTGCCACAAATAAGTGTAAAAACAAATGTGCAGGATATCTATATATGGCAACTCTAGGCATAAGGGCAGGGGCAACCGTAGAAGGGGCGCCAATCAATCGCAACGGGGTCGCTGGCCAGCTGGTGCGCAAAGGCGGGAATAACTCCAGACAGGGCGTCAATCCATCATTGAGCACACACGCACAGTCAAGCACACAGTCCCACACTAAGGGCCACTTTAGAGACACCAAGTAACCGAACATGCATCTCTGTGGACTGTGCGAGGAAACCGGAGTACCCAGAGTGAACCCACACAGACACGCTGAGGACATGCAGACCGGTTGAACCCGGGACCTTCTTGCTGTGAGGCAATCATTACATTTAAAGATATTACGATTTAGTTGATTTCACCAAATCCTTCTTTGTCAATGAGTGGCTATGTAGGAAATAATTCAATAATTAACATTTTCTGAGCAGCTTCTTTTTGCTGAGTGTAGCCCTTACCGAGCGAAAACTCGGTTACACACACACACACACACACACACACAAGGTCTCATTGCAAACCTGTAATAAAGCAATCAATCCACGTGATTCATAAAAACTTGAATGTTCATAAAACAGTGAGTATTGCATGTATTGTGGTATCAATCAGAGATATGATATCTACTTACGTACTTAAGTAACCCTTGTGCCATGCTTCTATTATGAAATTTTAACCACTTTTGTGTTTTCTCTATTAAGTGACTATGGTTTCTGGTTTCTAGTTTCTGATCAGCCAGCATAACTCTCTAAACAATTACTGCTCTCATTGACATTTAGGCAGTTGGTTCATCTTTGGTAAGATCTGTTTCGCCAAAAGAAGACAAAGAAAACAAATGACATGACAATGACATGCAAGATCTTATCTGAATCAGGACTGACCAGTGGAAACAAATAGAGTGCATCGTATATGGTGTCTTCGGATGTTTGAATAGAAGATGAAGCACAATAGTTGGTGATAAATGGTTTTAAAATATGTCAGAAACTTTTGGAGAACAAAGCTGGAGGTTTAATTATTGCATGACACATACCTGAGAGCAACTCTAGAGGCATTCAGAAAGTATATGTCACAACTCATCGGTGGATTGCCCAAGGTGTGTGAAAATAACGCAACAGGTGTTCAATTGTTCTTTATTAGCTTTTCTTCAAACCGGATTTGCCAGAACTTTTTATTTAACATTTTGTAACATTTTTCTTCAATAACAATCAACTAAAGCGTTGTTTATGTTTGAGAAAATGACTGAAATCACTGGAATTTGAGCACCTGACCTGACAGGAATAAGAATCATGCTTATTTCTTGCTTGCCTTAGATTTGTTTTGCATTACTTATGAATGTGCTTTGTGAATGCAAAACACAGTATCCCATGCTTCATGTGTTTGATATTAAAGCAGCCATTAGAGGTTATTGCCACTGGTAGAATTAGGGTGTGATGTTTCTATTTCCATTTGAAAAAGCGTAGACGGTTAGTGATTTCTCTGCATTGTACCTGTTAAGCTTTTGATTTTTAACTCTAGTCATAGTTCTTCAGACAGACTAGACTAAAAAGCTAAAAAAAAAATGAATGAATAAATGACAATTAACTGTTTTCAGTACAAAGTTCTTTAATTATTTAATTAGACATTACGATTGAACTTTCTAATTCAAACACCTCTTCACTGGAACAATTGTTTTCACCCGCAAATTCAAACATTTCTTACTTTGAACATGAGCACCCTAAATAACACTTAATAGTCCGGTTTTTCAAAAACGATTCCCATAATCCAGTCCAGTCAGATTAAAACCTAAAAGAAGAAAAACTAGGGCATGATCATAGGCATATTATGTATACTATATAATATTATATGTTAATGTTATGTGAATGTTATAGTAAATACATCTATATTATATTAGTCTAAGGGTGCCATTTCAGCTTTACTGCCCCAGTGATAACATGTGCGGAAATGCCTTTATTTGCATTTATTTGATGTCTTTATGGGCAGCACGGTGGTTCGGTGGGTAGCACCACTGCCTCACAGCCAGAAGGTCCCGGGTTCAATCCCAGGGTGAAGCGACCTGGGTGCTTTCTGGGTGGAGTCTGCATTTCCTCCCCGTGTCTGCGTGGGTTTACTTTGGGTACTCTGGTTTCCTCCAACAGTCCAAAGACATGCGTGTTAGGTTAATTGGTGTCTCTAAAAGTGGCCCTTAGTGCGGGACTGTCCGCATGACTGTGTGTGGGCATTTAGCTGAAGTTAATGGATGGATGAATGGACTTCTTTTGCATTATTCAGGCTTTGATAATTAATTACATATGATAAACCTTAGATTATATTACATAATGATTATGAAGATTATCCTACAATAACTGCTGGACAATCTGATCCTGTCCATTCCCCATCACTGCCAGTGTGTTTTGACACTCTTGGGTGATCATACACCCTACTAAACAGTCTATGTGGGAGCACTCTGGTTCAGTGTAACATGCTTCTGTTCACTGCCATGAATATATCACTTGTTGCTCAATCACCATAATTGAGTTTGCATCTCATTTGCATAATCAAACACATTTCTTTCACTTTTCATTTGTTTTTCAGATGATCTTGTTTAATGAAATTAAATGAAATGCTTCTTTTTTAATTGGCGTCATATTTATTTCAAAATATCCTCTCATTTTGAGCAGTGTAGACATAAAACAAGCATTTCTTTTAGTTAAAACAACCTCAATTTTGGAGGTTCCACTGCCCTGTGCTGTAAGTATGTTTTTCAGCAACAAACGTCTGTGTGCAATATCAAACTGGTAAATCCTGTCTTTACCAGCATACTGGAAGACATGATGACTATGCATGATAAACTGTTAAAACTGATTTACTACATAAGGAGTTATAAGCATTTGTCAATATTTATCCGGCTGCAGAAGATACCAGGTGGTCAAACGTTTCCTCCACCCAGGTTGTGGTACATTAGATCCAAAAACATGGGTATTAGTATGGAGAATTTGCCGCCAGAGTAGACTTTGTTGTTCCAAAAGAATCTCACTAGAATGTGAAGCATGACTGTGAAGTTTGCCTTTAGGCATTTCATGACCTGGCTCACTTTAACTTTTCAAGTTCTGAGAAAGTAAGCCATGTTTTCAGTGCAAATAGCAAACCAATTCAATTTTGGTTAAGGACAGCAGGACAGATAGGTAATCAAATAAAAACCTATACATATGTATTAGAGAATCAAATTTATATAAGTACCGGTATATTTATATTATACATGTGTTACAAGTGAGTGTTGCTTAAACAGCTCCACAAACACTTGGATATATTTTGTATTTATTTAGGGCTTCTGATAAATTACTAGCATAGTCAAAATGGTGATTATTCTTGGTTTTGTATCCAATACTTTTCCAGCATTGTACTCAATATCTCGTCAGTAAGTAGTGTCTTCATGTGGCAAAGTTCACGTTCAGTGTATTTTTATTCTTTGTGTTACTCTGACAACAAATGTTTACCAGCATCACTGTTCAAACACCATCCCTCATCCCTCATACAACCTTCCCTCCCTCAGACATGGCCAATTCTGTCACTGCCAATTCCCTCTGAGTGACCCAAGCTCCATTTTTATAGGATATATTGCCTTTTCCCGTCTAGCATACACTTTTGTCTGCACCCAGTGATTACCACAATAGGCTCTGGATGCTATATATATATATAAAACATTTTCTCACAAAAAGCAACCATGAATCCAACATTTAAACCAAAAAACTCCATGAGATAAAAAATGAAAAAATGTAAAGGAATATATCAAAATAAATATATATATGTGCATATAATATGTGTTAGGTCTTGCTGCTTGTCACTGTTTTATAAATAATGGAAAGCCGTTTTCATAATAACATCAACCTTCAGCAATCTATTGGTATAAATTACCCATATGACAATGCATTCAATTGTATGGCATGTGAGCAAACAGCTCATGTTCTGCTATATACAGGTAAACGATATTTAAAGACCATCTGATAAACGTCTGCTCACCTTACGTTCCAGGTCTTATAAATCATAATCAATTTTAACAGGAAAGCAGAATCTGCGCTTTAACTCCAGATGTAAATGGTTGGTTAGTAATAATCAACAGCCAATCAATGCTGTGGATTAACAAACATAGGCGGGAGTTTACGAGCTGCCAGTTCATCATTCGTGTCATCGTTGCCAGGTGCACTTATTTTAAGGAACTTGGGGTTTATTTTGTTATAAAGTCGCTTACATTGGTAATTGTGGGTTGCTGGCTTTTAGAGCGTGTTTCCAATATGCACTTCGATGTGATGATCCTGTCTCTAGCTCAAATATTCCTGTTAGTGTAAAAATAACTTTACTGGTCATGGGATCGCTTGTTCATAAACTCATAAACACATTTAGAGTAGAAACTGTTTTAACTTGGTTGATGTGTTTAGAGAATTTTTTGTACAAGGTACTCACATTTGTTTGTCTCTCATTCTCTATAATCTGGAACTATAAAAACTGGTTTACATTCACTTGGTGAGTCACTGATTCATCCGGCCTGGTCTGTAGTGTTCATAATACTGTCAATCCATGCATTTATGGCTTCCTACAAACAAAAGTTGCGCTCATTTCGATCTCTGAGGCATTTATTTTTTGTTTTCTGTGGAAGGCTCCCGTTTTATTTACATGTCAGTGATATAAAAAAGCTATGAGACTTTCACAGAGCGCAATGCGGTCGTTAAACAGCTCCTACCTTTACTGTAAATTTGTGCAGTATGCAATAAAGGAAGAATTATTAATAGGACTTTTTCTTGCTTATTTTGTTCGTTCAGTTCAATTAAATGTAAAAAATAATCTGTATTTGAGAAGAAGGTCAGCACTTTTGTTATTGCTAAAAAGTAAAGACCTCTGTATTATTTAAACGCTAGCACAGGTACTGCACCCTGAAACACTGACCGTTGCATTGACAGTATTTATTTCACTAAACACCAATGAGAAAAGGAAAAGTATTTTCAAATACGTGAGTGCAATTTAAAATAGCTTACTAGTTGCCTGGTAAGTTCTCACAACTGGAGGCCAGTATAAAGAATTGTTTTTATGCTTGCCTTGCTTTTTTCTTCATAAATGAAGCCAGTCGATGCACTGGGGTCGCAGCAAGGTAGGATGAAGGCATGCATTGGTGTTTAAATATTCACCCCTTCACCTCTCCATGGTGAGAAATAGGCACGTTTTCTTAAAGCTGCAGACAGGATACTTTCATGACCAGATCAGATTATTAACATGGATAGAGAATTCTAGAGCAGCTCAAATTGTGATCTGGTAATGTAAGAATCTCCTCTACAGTATGTAGACATAAATAATGTTTTCCTTTACTCGAACCACCATTTATAGATGTCGTGTGCAGCTTTATACTCCTTGTGTCTCGCAACATACTGGCAGGCGTGGCAAATATAAATCACAAACTCCTGATTCAAGTAAAGTAGATGAGGCGTCGCGTAAACGTGTTTCCTCCAGTCAAAATACCGTCTGTAGGCCGCGTCGTCTTTGTCCAGCTGATGGAGATATTTGGCCAGTTCTTCAGGATTAGGGTAGTCTTTATAATGGATGAAGGAATCGGGTGGATAAAAATCTTCGTAATTTTGTCTCGGTGGTCCCAACACGACAGGGACGGTTCCAGACGTGAGAGGTCCGTTGACTTTCTCAGTGATGTAATCCTTGTGAATGGAGTTCTCAAAGGACAGGTAGAACTTACAGCTGGCCATGGTCGAGTAGTATTGTTCTACAGGTAAGTGCACTCCAGACAAGCCTCCAAAAACGGTGATGTCAATGTGCTTCTTGAGTTCATTATAGAAATCCATCCTGGTCCCAGTCCCTGTTGCTGAGTTCGTGTTGGTCACAAACCAGCAGACCAGCTTGTCCTTCTTGGGAATCACAAAGTCTGGACTCGCCGTTTTGTTGATCTTCAACCAATAACGCACGGTAATATCTGCATCACGTCTATAGCTCAAGGTGAGGTTGAAGAGGTTCTCCAGACCTGGTATCTTTGCCGTGTTGGTTGGAGATTCCACGTGAAACCAGATCCATCTCTGGAACGTTGGCCGTGGAGACGGTGGAAGGTTGTTGATAAAACGACTGATTGATTTGTGAAAAATCAGTACGTTTTCCGCCCGGCTGTAAAGACGTCTGTCATCAGTCAAGACACAGTCGTCTATGTTGTATATGGTTTTGCAGTCACTGTAGTCGAACCTGTAGTTTTCAGGCACGAACCACAGGAGCAGGATGGGGTTCTCTTCCGTTTTCACTGTTGGAACGACAGAACTTGTGTTTGTGCTTTCTTTATTATGCGGGCCATATGGTGGGACAAGTCGAAGTGGGCATTTTGGTCGGACATTGTACAAAAAAATCAAGCAGGTGCTGAACCCTCCAAGCCAACACGTGATCCCCAAACCAATCAGTTGCTTCTTAGGAAATGAGCACATGATTCTGGATTCTAAACACACAAAAGATAAAAAAAAAGAGAAATAGTTCATATTGTACTGTTAATAACTGGTATGGAGAGAATATAATCTTAGATTCTTATGATTATTCTTGTAGGTGGCCTAGTACTGCGCTATGGAGCATAAGGTCCAGGGTTCAAATCCCACCTCTGTCAAACTGCCACTGTTGGTTCCCTGAGCCTTTAACCCATTGTAAGACTGTCTTTATGACATAAATGTAAGTAATAAAGTTCTAAACCAGGGTTATTCTAGATCAATGGTTCCAAATGTGGGGCTTGGCCTCCAATGGGGTTACGGAATAAGACATGCTTGAACCAGAATAATTTCAGATACATAGTACTTAAAGAAAAACAAATAAAAGTAAACATTGATATGAATTCCAGTCTGGTCGCTACCAAAAACTTTGACTAGGACTACTGCTCAAGCAGCACAAATGGTCCGTTTAATACCATGGATACAAGCAATTTAACATAGAGCTGCCAGGTAGGAACCGGTTGGCCCGCAACCTCGTGTGGAGCCAATATGAAGCGAGATAATGGATGGATTTACACACAAGAATTGTTGCTCCCATTGACAGCTGGAGTGTTTCAATAATTCTAAGCCATAACATTAACAATTGAAATCCTTTGGGTGGGGAATTATGTTTGGAATTCTTTGTTCGGGTTCAGCTCTAACCACACCTCTTAAACCCTTTATCGGGTGGAGGTGCAGTCTTGTCTATCATCGAATGGGAGAAGAGTAAGAATGACATACACACAGTTGTGTAGTTACATTCATCTCCTCAATGAAGAACAAGATCTATTTTGTACATTGGCAGTTCTAAGCTTCTAGTACGTTCTTAGACATAATATATTTGGCTGTTTTAAAGGGTGATTGGTTCCAAGATTGTAGCTGAAGCAAAAGACAGATTTGAATATTATATTAAATGCCTTAAAGAGTGCATGTAGATCTTATTTTATTTGCTTATTGCTTTATTTAACGACACATGGGGACATTCCTCCCACAAGGAAAAACAGTCTACACACACACATTTGTCTCCACTGAATCACCCTGGAGGATCACTGTAGAAAATCAATACGATCTGTACAACCCCTATTATTTATGCTGTCATTATTAACCGTAATATTTTTTAACTGTTTTATTCTGTTAATAGTGGTTTATCTTCTGTATATTTAAACTGTTTCTCTTAATAGTAAGAATTATATGACTTCAATTGTTAAAATATTATCTAAGCTGCTCAACTAGTTTGTGTTTTTATGAGGGTTTTTTGAGGTTTTTGTCTTGCCACTTGCTCAATTGGGATTGGCTTTAGATAATAGAAGATACTGTAAATTTATTTACCTTCTTTAACACAATGCTGCATTGTAAAAAAAAAACAACAAAAAAAAACTACAGAAATAAATGTGACTTTGAATTGAACTCAGTACTGGTCAGTGGTTCAATTTGAACGGGTCCTGCCAACAGCCAATGAAATCTGAGCACAAAAAGAAAGCAAAAAGCGCACAGAATAAGTCAGAATAAAGCGATTTATTGGCAAAAATGTACATTAATTACGTTGTTTCTGTTGCTTTTGGCTTCGTTTTAAACCCCGTCAATTTCTCTTTTAAAGACTAGAAGCTAAAAATCCAACTTGCTTATTAGTTGTCCTTTTACGTAATTGTATGTAGAGAGCTTTTTCCACAGTACTTTTTTCATCCTATTAACTTTGTTCAATGCTGCAAAAATCCTGTTCGATCACCGCCTGAATTTTTGCGTCCGTAAAACTCGAGTTGGTGCAGATTTTATTAGCTGGGTACTTTGCTCTTTACACTTTGTACTTTACGCAACCACTTTCAAGTGTTTGAACTCCCACAAAGGGAAACCGCTCATTTATACTAGTGTCTGATAGTTTTCACTGATAAAGCGCTTACTTTACTTTCATCGGCTTAGCACGTTGCCATGGCTTTATTTCATATCCTTGTCCATATATGGCTGTGTAAATACCACACTGATGGAATATGTGTTTTCAAATTATAGCTGGGTAATTTCACACACAGACTAACATGCCACGTCCAAATACAGTGGGTTAAACCTCACAGATACAAGTCCAGTGTCCAAGCATCGCACGTTCAAATGTCTGGATGTACAACAGTCTGCCAGGAGTTCCTTAGTTATTTCACCAGATAGAATAAGGAGAAATAATTTAGAATCTTGTTGAGTCAGGGAAATTGTCAAAATACTAACAGGGCATAATTTGTCCTCCTAAAAGGTCTCATTTCATCATCATTTTGTAATTTTGCAACCCTTTAAGCATGCCCTGGATGGGATGCCAATCCATCGCAGTGACGATCCCTTAGCTTGCCTCCCCTCCCTCAGACACAGCCAATCATTGATAGTACCTGATGGTACCTAGAGGCGAGTTATCAGGGTTGACAGGTTAGTTTATTAGACCATGGAGCTCTGAAGTTTTTAGAATAATCGAGGTTTATAAGAAGGTAATACACATTACATTAATACACTAAATACTGTACACATTTTCTTGCACTATTGAATGAATCTACACTGCTTTCCTATGTTATTTATAAAAGTACTACTTCATAATAGTCATGACTGATCTGTCAGATCCCCATGGGAGCAGTCCAGGCATCCGGCACAGTGTGCGTGTACTTGTTGACTTTTCCATTGTTAAACACATTTCATGCCTCACCTAACAGTTATTTGGCTCAAGACATACGTCATATATTAAACACCATAGATAGAAAACCATAGAACAGTTTTCCAGCCTTGCTGTTTCTACTTTTACAGAGTACAGTACAGCCAGATTTTGTGAAGGAAATGAGGGTGAAACGGCTGATAAAAGACTGGAATGAAAATCAACTGGAAAAGTGGATTGTTGCGTGACAAATACAAGTTGGGAATTTTTGAGTCCAGTTGTGGACAATATGTTAAATTTAGTGGTTACCTTTGGCTAAAAAAGAAATTACAATAAACCTTTTTACCTATTGTTTTACAAGATTCAAGATGACTGCTGAAGTGCACTGTCTCAAACAGAACACACATATAATACTTCATAAAAATTACATTTAAAAAACACACACAGTTCCAGACATTCACACCATTTAACACTTACACTTTAAAGAGAGTTCGAAATGAGATGGTGAACCCAAAATTGAAAATTACTTCAAACCTGGAAAATACGTTACACTTGTGTAAAGGTTGTGTGTTAAATAAATAAAGAAGTAAATAAGTAGTATACGGTATTGCACATAATGTATATAGACTATAAGCTTCGACTATAGTGTTCATAAACATGAAGGGATACTTAAAAATAAAATGTTCTGAAATGAAATATCCCCTCATTTTTGTGAACAGTGTATTATCAGAGGTGATACAAGTTCTTTGTTACTGTTCTTAAGTATCTGTTAAGAGTCTGTACTTTACTTGGCCACTTTTGATTTTTTCTTTCAATATTACAAAAAGGAAAAATCTCTACTTTCTACTTAATAAATTTTGAAAACCGTTTTCTTGCACTTGTTTAAGAAGTGGTCCCTTAAATATGGCCAGGGCTTTAATTCATTTCCATCCAGTTCTACGTCAGCAGAATCAAACAGGGTTTCACTGTCGGATGGAAGCTCATCACCATTGTCTGTCTGGCTTGTCTCCATCTTTCTTTTGATTTTAGTACCAGTTTGTTTTTCTGAACATCATTCACTGGAGTCGTCTTTGTGCCTTTTTTTGCGTTATTGAACAACTTTTTTCTCACTAAAATACATGAATTACAATGTGGTTAAGTACAACACTTTAATCTAAATATATTTGAGTAAACGTATAATAAAAGCACTTTAATAATAATAAAAGTATTAATAATAAAAGTATTCTTGTACTTTAAGACACATTCTTGTCTTAAAGTACAAGAATACAAAAAAACTACTTTACAGCAGACTACAACTATATTTACAGCAGACTATCAGATACCCAGAGCAAGTCTTACAATCTTACAAGCAATTGTGGGTTAAGCGCCTTGCTTAAGAAACCAACAGTTGTAGCTTGGTGGAGGTGGTATTTGAACCCTGGACCTTGTGGTTCGTAGTCTTTTCACTTCTGTTTGTGTGTTTTTGCAGATGACTCATATAGTTCCACAGTGTCATGAATGTCTACCTCATACTCTCTATAAAACTACTGCACTTTTTATGCAATCTTTATAACCCTCGTATCCAGTGCACAGCTGTTTTCGTACTATTTTGAGATGCCATGGGTGAGGACGTTCCCAATGATGCAGTGATAAAAAAACACCAGTGACTATTGGGACCACTGATGTTCCTGAGAGTGCTCAGAAATGCGTTCTTAGTTGGGCTTTTTTCATGATGGTGTTCATTGTATGTCCATGTCAGGTCCTCTGAGATGGGTGTCTCAGAAGAAGAACCTGAACTGGAAACTCTGCACCTGCTCTCCAGTTGAGTTTAGTGGCCAATGACTATCCAGATTTGGTCTTTATAGCATTTAGAGCTGTTTTCAGCATGGCAGCCTGTCAGCATCTGAACTTCCTCTCTGTATGCAGGCTCTTTAGCTCCAGCAATCGTCTAGAATGTGCACAGTATCTCAACCATACAACGCTTGATGAAACCAATCGATGAAACACAACAAGAGGATTAAGTCAGTGTTAGTGTTTTTAAAATATTTACCTTAAAACGCTCCGCTGTCTGTATCCTGCATGAGGAACTCCAACAGTGGTGAAACGGAAAGCTGGAACGGGCAGGTTTGATGTGAACCGTATCACAATGATCACCTTCAATATGCATGGTAGGCTCCACCCTCAGCCTCTAATATAGTGGCACCTGCCCTCTTACCCATGAACAGAATGATTTTCTTTCCTTTGTTATGACATTAAGCTGATAAATGCTTCGACCTTTGAATGGCTCGTTCTAATTAGGGAGCTTATGTCAAAGTTTGTCCATAGCTCAGTTTTATGCTCTGGAAAAGGGCCTCTGCTATCTATAAATGTACTCCAACTTATATGGCAGGTTGTTACATACTGTATACCGAATGGCTCAAAGGATGCAGCCATCCCTTCTATTTGTGTTATTTTAATCACACTGCAGAAGGATATATGACTATAAAGCCTGGACTCTAGGACTCTTTAACACCTCAGTGACTTACAGTATGTCTCTTTGATGTATCTCCATCTCTTCTACCTCCAGCAGGTCTGTCTCATCTCCACGCTCCAGTGCCTCGTAAAGAATGCTGTACCAACTTTGATGGAGAACTTAGCTTTCTTACACAGAGCCCTGGCTAAATTACAGACCTTAATTCAGACTTATTGGAATGCCAACATTGTTAAACATGAACGACTCTCATGACAGCAGTCATGCTCCATAATCTAATGGACAGGTTCTCATGAGAGAAGTGTTCTACCATGAACTGTGTCACTGAAATTAACAGTTCCTTTTTCCATCTTCCTTTTTGTTTAAAGGTCTGGATAGCCCTAGTGATGAGGTATAAAAAGTACATTGTTGCACACTCAAATGTCTACAGGTTGTATGAGGCTAAACTGAACTACTGTTATTAGTACTTTTTGATTTAATGCTACAGAAGTGGGCAAAAGTCATATGCCACCATTAGATTTGTTGTTTACAGTGTAACAACCGTAAACAAACATACTGTCAATGATTGTACCCAATAAAATTAAAACTTGGATCTTCATTCCATCGATCTTCATGCCAATCTTGGTGAGCTTCATCATATCTTAGGCTTTTCACCCACTTCCCCCTACGCAAAAGTGGTTTCCTGGCTGTTTCCAAAAACACCACGCCTCAAAATATTGTGTAACTAATAAGTGTCACCAACGCCTAGAAGTTTAGGTACTAAACCATGGATCAGTTTTCAAGTCTCTGCCAAACTGCCACTTTTATAGTCTTAAACAAGATCCTTAACTACAATTGCTAAATTCTGTACATGCTGTAAATATAACGTGTAAAACTTGACATCCTGATGAAGCGGCCATGTCCTGCTATTCCTCATGCGTACGGCGAGGTCACACTAAATGCTTGCAGATCG
>JAVSBV010167938.1:0-14053 GCA_033117975.1 Parotocinclus spilosoma | reverse complement strand
GTGTGTGTGTGTGTGTGTGTGTGTGTGTGTGTGTGTGTGTGTGTGTGTGTGTGTGTGTGTGTGTGTGTGTGTCCTTCAATGGACTGGTGCAATGTCTTGGGTAGTTCCTGCCCTGTACGCTAGGAACCAGCACTGACACCAAATTAATGCATTCACTGATTTAAAAAACACAAATAATTGGAGATCAAACTCACTTTGCCAAATTTACTGGGACACGTACCCACATTGCCAAATTTCAAGCACTGTTGTAGTTCCTTCGATCTTCTTTGTTGAAGTTTTCTAATTGCTGGAGCATTCTGACTGAACATTACTTTAGAAATGTTTGCTTTCCAACACTTTTACCACAGCTTAACGACGCATGATATAGTGCTGAGGTTGCACTCTTGTGCTGCAGAAATGCAAACCAGTCGAAGAACACTTGCAAGATTTTTTTATGGCTGATTGTTGTAGCATGTTTATGGATAACATGTTCATAATTAGAGCCTCCTTTCACAGCAAAAACTATTTAATTAAGGACACCACATTAAACCCCTTTACATTATACAATATATTTTTAGTACAATATAATTAATGTTATGTCATGCATTCAAGTGTGGCTGAGCATTTAATAAAACTGGGCTTTTGGCACATCCAGAATGTATGCAGATGCATTTTATTAGTAACGAGCAGACAACAAGGGTGAAAAATAAATAAATAAATAAATCATATACAGAGGGGTAGCATGGTGGCTCGGTGGATTCTGTTAGGGTTCCTACCTGTTGCATCTGAACGTTTTGCCGTCCTCGACAATTGTCGTTACAGAGCAATCGGTGAAGTGGTTTATAACCGGTGCTTATTTTACGACCTGGTGACGAACACCTGCTTCTCCCGTTACTTAAGTGCAGGTTCTAGCGTTGTTCATGGCCAGGTCATCATTCCACCTTTATGGTCAGTTGGTAACTTCCTGGGGTTTATAGTTCCAACGGATGCGTACAGTGGAAACCCTCGAGGTACTTAGTATTTTTTCCGTTCCGTACGCATGCGCTCCTGAGCTCGCGTTCATCCTGTCCTCGGCATCTATCGAGTCTCACTCCAGCTGCGCAGCCTAACTGAGACGCGCCCCGGCTCGACTTACTCGCGCTATACATGTGCCCGAGCTCATGCTCGGCCTCTGCCTCTGACTACTTCCGTGTCTCTGTGTGTTCGGGAGCTTTTTCTTCCGCCCTTTTCCCCCTTTTAGTTTTTTCTATATTATTTCCCCATTACTATTATTTACCGTGGGATAATAAAGATACACTCCTGTATCTTTGGGTCCTACCGCATACCGCAACATGTCGTGGGTCGAGTGGTCTGAGTCCTTTCTGGGTGGAGTCTGCATGTCCTACCCATATCTGCGTGGGTTTGCTGTGGGTGTTCCGGTTTCCTCCACCACAGCCCAAAGACATGCGTGTTAGGTTCATTGGTGCCTCTAAATTGGCCCTTAGTGTGTAACTGTGTGCGTGACTGTGAGTGTGTGTGCCCTACGATGTATTGTTGCCCCGTCCAGGGTTGTTCCTGCCCTTGCGCCCAGAGTTGCCGGGTGGGCACCAGCTGGCACACAATCTTGTGTGGATTAAATGGCTGAATCATATAGAGATCACTGAATGTCCATAAGCTAAAGGTGGCTCAATGGTTACAATTCTGGGCTAGTTATCAAAAAGAGTCCATATCCTGGTTCTTGAACAAGAACCTTAATTTTTATCTGTTCAGCTTGATTGTAAGTTGTTCTGGATATGGGCGCCTGTTAAATACTGTAAATTACACTGACATTTTAAGCATGGACTTACCTGGCATAACTTGCTGGATGCTTCATTTATCTTTTACTCCCCACATAACGTTGTCTTTCCATTTCCCCTTAACATGTGTGTTTTTATCCAATGCTTTTTATTAACCTGATTTATTTTAAAGGTCTGTTCTAACGGTCTAACGGCAAAAGCATTGCATTGTACACAAGGAAAAAAATATTATATATATATATATATAATATAATATTCCAATTAGATGTTATGGATATTTGAAACACTCTCATTAAACTCGAAAGGGTTTAAAATGTTTAAAAATGCACCCTTATTTCATCCTGTTTCGTCAATGTATTTTTAGCTGAACATTCTGCACAGGGTGTATTCACACCCGTATGCACTGGTGTGATATTAAATTAGTTTTGTGATGGCTGATTTGCGGTTATGAATCTCGTCCAAGAGAAGGAGGGGAACCTGGAGGGAATTGCATATGTATGCCCTAGCTAGAGGGTTTGCAGGCACAGGCACTCCGACGCAATTACAGCCAAGGTCTTTCACTTTCATAGGTTACGGCGTTCGAGCCAATTTGGTACGTACATAAAATAGGCTTCTTATTTTCTTACAACAGACATTTTGCTGTAATTAAGGACCTATTACACTGGGTTTACAAGCAAGATGTTGATAGCAACTAATGTGTGTTTATATATGAAAGTCTGTGCTTAGATGTGCTGAGAGAGGAAAATGAATACTAAGCTGGGTGACTAAAACTGAAAGCCCATAAGATATAGTGCACTGTATGCATAAGGAGGGAAGAAAGAGAGAGAGAGAGAGATGCTACTGACAAAAGACAGACAGGGCAGCTCAGAGTGGGACGTGTCTAAGCAGGTCTTATCTGGCTCCACACAATTTCATGGTTGTTTGAAACAAGTGGGCCATGTACAGCTAAATCAGTGGGATTTCTATCTGCAAAGGTTTGATGATTTGCTCAGAGCTGAAAGCTCGGGTTGAGGAGACAAATTCCTGGAAAAATCAAAAACCTGCACGCATCAGACATATTCTGACAGGTATTCTGCCAGAGGTGGCAGAAGTATTTAACTGCTCTGAAATAATACTAAACGAGCATAACTACACTCACACCAAAAGGGATATCAAAACGTAGATTACGTAGAAAACGTAGACAGAACAATACTTTACTCTAAATACGATAAGCTCCCGTGAATGAAATATATACATGCATCAACGGGCCAAAATATCATTCCCAAAGATTCGGGAGTTCATCTATTCACAATAGCACAAACGCTACAAATGGCACTACAAATGTTACAGTGTTACTATTCATCTTTAGGCGCAAAGATCAGATAAAGAGCATAGCACGTCGTGCTGAAGGAAGTCAAAAGGCCAAACTGTAACAGAAAACTTGCTCTGTACGACTTGCCAGAGTCTCTGTTTATGTGTCTACTGTAAAAAAAAAGGGTTTTGTGAGTGCTTCACTAAGAAGCCCACCTATTAACAAAGGGTTTGTATAGTTTTATTGCAGTTGTATATTGTGAAGGATCACCAGCCCCTTAAGTCTGTTTTAACATCAGATTTCTGTGATAGCAAATGAGTGCACAGTTCTGGGCCAATGAAATTAGAGTAACTGGTTTGTTCTGTAAATGTGAACACAAAGTGTGTAATGTTTTGATTTTAGCTTTATTGATGCATTACAACTGGTATAAACAAATCTGAAAAAGGAGACTTTTATTCTGGAATTAGAAGACTCTTAAAAGAAAGATATCAGCAATTCAGTTTCATTATTTGATTCATTCCGACGCAGCCACATGCGTTTTTACTTAATTAGCTACTGATTATGTAATCAGTCTTATTTATTAAGGAAATGTACACGATATATGAAAGCTGTGATTGAAATTTTGATTTCTGAACATTCCTGAACATTAGTGTTGTTTTGTTAAAAAAATTATATAAACTTGCTTTCTTTGTGTTATCAATTAAGATCTAAAAAAACACATTATTTGTTTTTCCCAGTAGGCATTTACACAGTTAGTCTGCAGATAGTTGTTAGCTGTTTTTTTTTTTCATTACCATTTCACCAAAACACACATGGAGTCTACAAATAGTAAAGCCAGATAATTCGATCATTTTGCAGTGGTATCTTATTTTCCAGTGCTGTACAGTTCAAGGCCACAAACTGTGCATTTGAGCAAAGAGAATTTTTTTTCAACTTAATTTAAGAATGTACACAATATATATTGTAATTGTAATTGTGTTGCTCTGGATAAAGGAGTGTGCCAAACGACAAAAGCTAAATGTACAAGAACAATTTTCAAAAGGTCAGAAATATCAGGTAGCAAGTAGGCACCGTTGTTGTGGTGTGAAACAACCTCAGTGAACCCAGAGCTGGGCTTTAAATCCTCAATATAAAAGTAAGGTTGGGCTGAAAATTCAATGACACTTGCTGAGGTGGAGAAGAAGTCAGTTTTATCCAGCAATCTCATCCCGCTTAAATTTCCAAACCACTTTTTCTGAGAAGATGACTCCACACCTAACACATGTATTCTTTGTAAATTCTCTTGCGGTTTATGAATACTCACAAATCCAGGGGAATCCAAGACAACACAGACTCTCAGAAGGTTATTCACAGAATGGTGCAATAAAAACTCCTGCATCATTCTTCTTAGTAAGCACTGATCTGAAACCCATTTTTCTCTTTCTTTTGTTTTGTTTGCTTTATCAAATTTCACAGTTGCGGTTTGTTGGGAAACCTTCAGATTGTAGTCGACACATTAACTGTCCTGACAATCAGCTCGCTAAACTTATGTGAGAACCGCTCTGAGACTGTGTTGTGTCTAAGCATGGCTTTTTATCAGGAAACTTGTTTAATAAATATTCACCGCCGACATGTTCCTGGTTTAAAATAGTCTTGAATGATGATCCTGAGAACTTGCGGTAATTTGCTGTTCCCGAGATTACACCGGACTGCTAACAGATATGGTGGATCTGTTAGATATGGTGGGGTTTTAAAATAGCTGTTTCCACTACTGTTGTAGGAAATACATAGACTCAACCGGGTACTCAATAAATCTGTGGGGAAAAATAACCCATGATAAAAACGAGTCACATAAATAAATGTGTTTTTGTCGCTCTGTGAAAGCTACTGGGAGATATCTGATGGCTTGAACACCATATATTTTAATTTACAAACTTGCATCCCAGAGTGCAATAATTAAAATATGAATAAAGCCTTCCTGCAGACTGCCTGCCAGGGCAGAAAGCCATTAGAGTGCAGAAAGCCAGCGCTGCTTCTTACAGAACCACAGGCAGTCTTGCTTTTTTACTACCTGCAGATGGATTAGAGTGAGATATTCGTGACTTCTCCAAGGCCAGCTCTATAAATTGTGCACATAAAGAAGACAACAGACCAATAAGGGACGCTTGACTGGGGTTTGCCTTCGACTGTGAGCCATTTAAACTAATGCACAACATGGCAGTGAATGATTTTACATGCTAAGATATTCCAACTTACACTGACTTGTTTAAAGCTCTTGGGCGTATTGCTGTATTACTTTACAATTCCCTTTTATTAATTTCATTCATACATCTTTATTAAAGCCCATTAAATGTTCGTCTGTATATACACTCTTTCCTGACTGAATCGGGCCACACAATGTAGCCACATTTTCATTTGTAGCCACACAAACGTTTTCATGCACAGTAATGACTCAAAACAGAAAGTTACTGTTAGAATTTGTAATAAAATAAATAAATAAATCAAATACCAAGGTCATTACAACATTTGAACATTAGACCAATTGTTATTTTGTAACTATAAGCAAAGCTTTATAGCAAAGCTTCCTAGCAAGCCAGCTAAATATTTTGTAATTAAATCCAGCAGTTCCACAGCAAGCTTGCTAATGCAGTTAATATAATTAGAACCAGGTGGGAAAACTGATTAGTAATCTAGCTAACATTAGGCTACAAAACATGGTACTTTATATTAAGAGCTGCTGTTTTGGTTAGCAATACACAAATCTAGCTAGCTAGTTACAGGAAATCACTGTTAGGAGGATCTACTGTTCAGTAAAAAAAGTAGATATGGATGGTAGAATTCTTTTAGTTTTGCAAAATGCCTATTATTATTTAAAAAAGTTCAGACCACTGTATTAACAGGTGAAGCGCGGCTTTAAAAATAAGCTAGCAAGCATTAGTCATATCTTTTAGATTCCCTTAATAGCCATTTCTTAGCAAGCCCGCTAATGTTCAGTGACTATTATATATTTTATATTATATTTAGAATTCAAACCAGCAGTGTATTGCCACGCTCGTTAATGGAATTAATATCATTCAATCCAAGTGCCAATTTCACAGCTAACATTAGCCTAGCTAATGTGAAATATTGCTTTACATAGAGTTTAATTGTATTAAGAGCTGCAGTTTGGTTAGCTATACACAGAGCGCTAGCTAGCAGCTACATGAAATGATCACCGCTAAATTTCAATCTAATATTCAATAAATACATTGAATAGAAACAGAAAAAAGTGCAGACAGCTGTTATATTGTGTAATATTAAAATACAACATTATATATCGGCAACACAGCAAGAAGGTCCCGGGTTTAATCTAAGGCTGGAGTCCTTTCTGTGTGGAGTCTGCATGTCCTCCCCTTGTCTGCATGGGCTTACTCCGGGTACTCTGGTTTCCTCCCACAGTCCAAGGACGTGACTGTGTATGTGCGTGACTGTGTATGTGCCCAACGATGGATCGGCGCCCCGTCTAGAGTTGTTTCTGCCCTTGTGCCCAGAGTTGCCGGGTGGGCACCAGCTGGCCTGCGACCGCGAGTGGATTAAGCAGGAGGTAATGAATAAATGAGCATTATATATGCTAAGAAATGAGGCAATTAACTCAAATAACTCAATCTAAAAAAATGACTCTTCATACTTTAAACTAGCGCTCAATAACGATGGTGGATACATTGCATTTTAAAATGTATCTGAAACCAACAACATTGCGGTTGTGTAACACCCCAGGAGAAAACATTTCTATGAACTTTCATTGTAAAACTGTAAAATGTTGGACAGTTTTATCATGAATTTTTACAGTTTGCCACTTCATGGTTCCACGGTCAAAATTCATAGTACAACTGTTAACAGTTAATTATGAACCGACCATTATTTTGCAGTTCTAGTATGACTTTTTGACGGTAATTTGGTTTTACTGTCAAATTTTACTGTACATTTTTCCTGGGACCTCTGTAACACAATGCTAATTTGCCCAAGTGAACAGAATACAATCTTGCACTGTTCGTATCACCCTGTAATATTCTGTATATGATAGTTTTATAGTGTATTTGTAGTAGAGGTCAACTCAATCCACAACTACACACAAACACACTTATATACGTACCAGTATTCATATTTGTATATGTATTCTTTATTAAAAATAAATAAATAGCCAATGTAACGTATATAAGCTCCTTTCATATTGCTTATTCTGTATTCTTCATTTTATGGTTGTATTTTATTCCTACTTTTACGTACATTATCTAATAGTTGTGTGCTGTGTGCTTCGTCTGCTCCAAGACAAATGCATTGTATCCGTAACATACTTTGTGAAATAATGTGATTCAGATTCTGATTTACCAACAAGGGTACTGTACTATTAAAAGCAGGACCATCCAGGCACTCGACTGCAGACAAAGCAAGGGTGGCTTTTAAGGTACTAGACTATTGGTACTACAGTATCTAGTGACTCAAGGGTTAAGGTGTTGAATTACTGATAGGACAGTAGTGACTTGACAGTTTTCTAGATGCTCTGGATAAGGGTCTTTGGCCTTTAAATGCCAGGATTCTTCAACATATCTTCCACTCTTGTATGCTCCGATGAAACAGCTTGATCTAGTTGACATTTAGACTGCCGTCATGCCTATAGCGACATTTTACAGCTCGCTTGCTTGCTATGCGTGTCAGATCTCTATACAAATCTATGGTTAAATGGATGTTCATGGCACTTAAGTTTGAGAGAGTTTTTAGCACTCTAGACATACCTGCCTTGTGGAACCAGACTCTGCTATGCAACTCTAATCCCCTGAATACCAACCGCCTGTGTATTTTTATCATGACTGCAGGCTGTGGCTGATGCAACCTTTTGAGATGGGAGAATGGGGGTATAGAGAAGGCTGCCAGAGCACAGCACACAGGAAAGGTGTGTGTGTGTGTGTGTGTGTGTCTGTGTGTGTGTGTGTGTGTGATGGGGGTTTAGCTTAAAACCCTTATATTTTACATTGTAATCCCATCTCTTACTAACACACATACAAGAATACAGAATTTCACACAGGTCTTGACGAGATGGAGCTCAGTTGCCAAGTTAACAGTGTTTGGAGGGAGAAACAGAGCCTTGTAATGGAGCACAGGCTTGTCAGTTCACCCTCTTTCCTATGGTGTTTCACCACATACACCCCCACCCCACCCCCAGTGATTAACGTCACACACAAAAGCTGGGAAGGCATTATTAAAATACAATGCAAACCTCAGACAGGGATGAAGTTTGCAGTAATCCAGATCAGTCCCCAAATCAGGGGCAATACTTAGGTGGTGTTACACACTGCATTTATTGGTGCAGCTAGGAAAATCTTCTGCTAAGAAACACAGTAGAATACTATAAGTATTCTGCGAGAGAGTCCTCCCCGATGGCCCTGAATGTCACTTCAGTCCAAACAATAAGCAACGGTAACATGGGCACAGCAAAGAAACGATACCTTAAATATGTTCAGACCTGTAGTTTTGGAAATGTCTTAGCTGTGTGCAGAGGTGATAAGTGACAAAGTACAAGTACAGAGAAAGCTCAGAATTGGAAGGCCTCTTCACTTAAATAATTGAACACGGAAGGGTCCGTTTGGATTTGTTTGCCCCCAAACTGAAACAAAAATTCAAACTTTGAACATGGGCACCCTAAATTAAACACTCAGTGGATTGTTCAACCACAATGCTCTTAATTTAGTCCAATTGGTGGAGATAATGTACCAGTAAAGCCATAAAACCTAAAGAAAGAAGAACTAGGATGCAAACATATTCTATTCTATTCTATTCTATTATGTTGGGGCAACATGGTGGCTCGGTGGATAGCACTGCTGCTTCACAGCAAGAAAGTCCCGGGTTCAATCCCAGGGTGGAGAGACCTGGGTCCTTTCTGTGTGGAGTCTGCATGTCCTTCCCATTTCTGTGTGAGTTTACTCCGGGTACTCTGGTTTCCTCACACAGTCCAAAGACATGTGTGTTAGGTTAATTGATAACTCCAAATTGGCATTGACTTGTGTGTATATATATGACTAGTCTTGAGATTAACTTGTGTATGGCTATAACCTTGTGTGGGTTGCTGACAAACAAACAATTCTATTATGTTTGCAAACCAAATTGATCAGTCCAATACAAAACCACAAAAAATGGCTCATACTGACTTCTACATTCAGGTCGATTTGTGCAGTAAAGTATAGAATTACCATGATACTGTAAGTGAGAAGTATTGGACATTTTGCAGAAAGAGAAATTTGCAAAGAAAGATTGATTTGTGTACGTTGATTGGATAGCACAGTTCCTTGTACTGGTCTTTGTGTGTTGTGGTGTTCTAGTCCAGTCTCTGGTTGTTAAGGAGTCTGATGGCTTGTGGAAAAATTTTTTTTACGCAGTCTGCTTGAGAGAGCCTGAATGCTCCAGTACCTCTTTCTAGATGGCAGTAGTGTGCACAGTGAGTGCAAGGGGTGTGTGGAGTCGCCCACAATGCTGGTAGCATTGCAAATGCAGCAAAAAGACACTGATTACCTTCTTAGTCATCCTTACTAACCTCTGCAGGCTCTTGCATTCCAAGACAGTGCCATTCCAAAACCAGACGGTAATGCTGATGCTGAGAATGCTTTTGTCAATCCCACTGCAGAATGTAGTAAGGATGGAAGGTGGGAGATGAGCTCTCCTGAGCCTTCTCAAAATTAGTCTAGGGGTGTGATTTTAGACACTCCCGCAGTCTTGGCATCGCTGCCCTTGTGATAAGATGTGCAGAAACTGAGTTCACCTCAGAGGCTATAAAGTTTTTTAACTTTCAAATTCACATCTTCATATTTTAGTCATTTCATCTGTATTTATTGCTATTATTATTGTATTACATTCTTTTGTTTTTTTATGCTTTTATTTATGAAGCGGTAAGACTCCTGAACTACATTGCACTGTTACTTGCTAAATTTACTATTTATGTCTACTTTTTTTTATCTTATACAACGACTTAAGTGTTATTGGTTGCAACTGGGATTGTGCGATCTAAATTTTGTTTCACCTCATGTACCACATGTTATGTGAATGACAATAAACCTTCCTTGAATCCTTTGAATCACTAATTGCATACAAACATAAAACAATCATCAGAGATCAGGAACAGATTCATCCTATACTGCTCACAAAAATAAGGGGATATTTCAAAGTGAAATATCCAATTAAAAATATCCCCTTTTTTGTGAGCAATTTATTTGCATTACTTCTTATGAAATAATTTGATTCCAACCATGAACAAATCGAAGCTCCTTGTGGAACCAAGTAATTTGAATTCTGAGGTTCCATTTACATTCTTCACTTATGTCATTTAGCAGACGCCCTTATCCAGAGCGACTTAGAGCTCATTCAGTCTTACAATTGTGGGTTGTTACAATTTATAACCCACCATTATCGATGGTGGATTCTAAATGACCTTGCTTAAGGATTTGAACCCTGGATCATTATGTCCACAGTCCAGTACCTTAACCACTAGGCTACCGCAGTCCCATGGTTTCACAAAATATAAAAGGAAAGACTCGCTACATGTTTTTTATCTATCTACCTTTTTATTTAGCTATTTCTAGTGAATATTGACTATTATTTGAGTTAAATATCATGATATATTGTATTACAGAAGTTTGTCATGTCTACTATGGTTATGAGCTGTTTAGCAGCATTTTTTTTCTTTAATTTTGGTTCATTATGTCCGGAAATGTATATTCTGGTTTCACTTAAGTATACCAATAAACTGTTAACAAAAATGAGGGAATATTTCAAAATGAATATGAGGCGATTAAAAAAGAAGCATATGCTTTTATTTCAATAAAAAGATCATATGATGCAAGATCAGCAAATGAAAAGTCAGAGAAAGCTGTTTAATTACGCAAATCAGATGCAAATTCAATTATACTGATTTAGTAGTAAGTGATATATTCATGGGGAAGAACAGGAGCATGTTAAACTGGATGAGAGTGCCCCACATTGACTGTTCAATAGAGTGTATGGTCACCCAAGAGTGCCAAAACACCCTAACAGTGATTGAGCATTGGCAGGATCAGATTGTCCAGCAGTTCTTGTGGGCGCCTCCTCGTATTTATTTTCAAATATCCCCTCATTTCTATGAGCAGTGTACTTGAGTTAAATACTATATATAATCCATACTGCAACTTTTACTAGAGTATATTTTTATCAAGTGGTAGTACTATGTACTTCTGCCACTTTTGTCTGTACGCAAGTCCTACCTGTACATATGACCTCGTAATGCAATTTTGGCATTCATTCACATCAGCCTTTTGCAGAATTACCAAATAAGTAAATGCTAAGCACTGCAGCTTTGCAGTCTAGTGGAAAGCATGATCGTATCATGACTTCACTGAAGAAAGAGGCACGCCAAAACGTCAGTGAGGCACAGGATATTGTTTATGAGGAATTAATTAGATACATTAAAATTCCATTCAGGTGATATATTTCCTCATACACTGGATAAATGGACTGAGCTGTAGAAGGAAATTGGTGCAACATGTCACCCGAGCGCAAAGTCATAACTCTATGCTGATATTGTGTGAAAAAAGAAAAGAATTTGAAGAATTTGAATACGATTTTGACTTTGTGATAAACTAATGGTAATTGGTAACATCAGCCTCTCCAAGAGAACTGGAACTTCTTTCCCACATCCAAGTTTAGAAATTCCAATGTTTAGACGAAGAAGGAGTGCACTGATTTTCATAAACACAGGCCACCTGCCCAGGCATCTGATCATCTTGCACAGACTGACAGGTGGTAAGAGTCGTGTGTCCATTACATGAGACTCTCACACACTAAGGGTTTCTGTTTACCTCGACGTGCCGTTTAATACGTGGGCTGCCTTTAGGCCAACACCACGCCCCTGAGAAAACCTCCACCTCCTAGCAGCAAGGACAAGACATAAAGAGGTGGAGGTGTTTTGGTTTTGGCATTGCTGTCTCCACAGGGAGTTCTTTCCAGGACATTCTTCATTCACACCGTGATTTGTTTACATTAATCTCTCAGAGACGCTGGAATTTAGATTACATTGCTTGTACCACATAATCCTGGGGGAAATGCATTTGGGACAATGAGGCAATAGCGGTCTGGATTGTAAAGAAAACTGACCTCATTACCAGAAAGGGCGTCGCCAGGGCACAATTTAACAAAAGAAGGCATACTTGATTTTGTGCGGTGTGTATTGTGATTGGAAGAGAATCCATTCCTAGAAAGAATGCTTTCAGATAATCATTTAATCAACAATTTAATCAACTTTCCTGAAAGGGAAGTGGCTCTGCCTTTGCACGGCAGCAATGCAATGCAATGGTCAGGAAGTAATTAGTTTTCAATCAGAAATGGCGATTTAAGGTGACGGGGCAGAGCAACTGCTGGCGATGCAAAGTGAGCATGAAGAAGTAAGGTTTAACGTTACACAATGAGAAGCAAAGCATTGTGGTGAGATCCAATGGGATTTGATGATTGTGGGAATCAGGATGGTTATTGTTTCCCACTCTGAAACACTGTCCAACTTTTTTTTTGGTTTTCTTTACTGATACTTGTTCCTGCTCAAAACGATACAACTATAAACTGTTTAATATAACTATATATATATAACAATATATATAAACTGATTGCTTCAAATATACAAAGATATCAAATAAAAATTCTGCTTGGAGAAGCTCGGCAACTTTACGAATTCTGTTTTACTTACAAAAAATTTTTTTTACTACTGTACTTAATACTAGTCAATCTCAATTTTAGTATTTATTGTTAATTACACTATGATAAATGCATCAGTCTGCGTAAACAAAATGATCAGACAAGGTTTTGTACTAGGATCATCCAGGGGATAAGGATTAAGTCATTTCTAGGTATAATAGTTAGGGTTATTGGTCAATCAGGGTTTCCAGGTTCTAGTTCTGGGGTCATATGCTCTCAGTGACAATATATATTTATTCTACAATATACATTTGAAGCACTTGAACTGAGCAGTTGACTGTTAAGGCCTTGCTGAAGTACCAAACAGAGCTAAAGTATCATCTAACAACCTTCTAAATAGTAATCAGACAACTCTAACAAATGGCTATGACCGTCCAAAAAAGACCACAACTGTATATCAGTTATATCCACAGCATCAACATTCAGATTATCATTGCCTCATGGTCTAGTGCCATTTTTCTAAACATCACGGGAGGCTTTGTCTTCCCTGAGGTTCTCCTCTTCTACAATTTACACATGTTAAATCAAATTAAAATAGCACAGTCTCTGAAGAAAATATATATTTTTGCCAATCAATTTGAAATTGATTAATCTGTTTTCTTTTCATTTGTGTGTAGGTCGGGGCCACAACTTTTCTTAGATACTAATTGGAAGGCTTCAAGGAAAAAGGTGGGGAACCACTAGTTCATTTGATTCCCTGTCAGTCAAAACAAGTCATTTCTGAGGTAGTGGGGGTTTAGTGGTTACCCCTCTGGGCTGCTGATTGAAGGTTAAAGGTTCAAATCCTGGCTCTCAGAAATTGCTACTGTTCTATGGCAGCTCTTTTAAAAACTAAACTAACAATAAAAATGCACATATACAAAATATACTTTAGTTTTATGTTCATCCCAGGAATAGAACTCACCGCCTTTGGGACATGGAAAAACCTCTAGTGTTTGATCGTTTTAATGTGAACCTACACAGTTTGGCTGTTGGTGGTAATTTGGCTGCTTTATGGTTTTACAGTCAAATTTTACAGTACATTTTTTTCTGGGTATAAAGTAATTCAAGCAGCCTTTTGTAGAAGATAATTCTGGATAATGCTGGCGACTTTTTTGATTAACCCTGTATACCAGCCCCGGTTCTGGACTGCTTTGCTTGGGGGGGCAGTAAAACATAATGAGTGGGCATGTTGTTAATAGTCATATTTTTGAAGCCAGAAATATATGAAGGTCTTGATTTGTGGATGAATGATGACAGCAAAGCTATTGATACTGGCTTAAATTGATGTATGAGGTAAAGAAAT
>JAVSBV010167920.1:0-14053 GCA_033117975.1 Parotocinclus spilosoma | reverse complement strand
GACAGAGAGACCGAGACCAAGAGAGAGAGACCGAGAGAGAGAGACCGAGAGAGAGAGACACAGACAGAGTGAGAGAGAGACAGAGTGAGAGAGAGACAGAAAGAGAGAGAGACAGACACAGAGAGAGAGAGAGAGAGAGACAGAGAGAAGCTTCTGGAATCCTTCTCTCACCCTCTCGCAGCCTCCCACTGCATTCTCGAACCTATCATTTTCTCCGCAGTAGAAGAGAGTCGCGCTGCTGAATTTTAAAGAGCCTCCCACGCCCCGCGCGTAATTACCAGGCTCGAGTAGCTCCCCCCCCCGTCCCTCCTCCCCTCCCTCCTCCTTCCTCCTCCTCCTCCTTCCTCCTCCTGTTCGGTGGAGGGCGTCGGATCGGTACTTCCCCTCCTAATTGGCTGATGGACTGCCTCGTTATGGCGTCCTCGGCCGACGTTATTAAACAGCGTAGCACGTTTAAGTTCCCGCCCGCCCCGGGACGCGCTGCGTCTGCCCCTGCTCGTTCTGTGGAGCGTTTTTGATGCGTGTTGTCATGGTGACGCTGGGAGTGAGGAATGCGTGCCGCATTAAGCTACGGTTCTCCCAGGTGTTTGTCCGACAGCCAATTAGGAGCTCACGCTCACCGGCCCGGCCCGGCCCGGCCCGGCTCGGCCTTACATCATCGCGGTTATGGGACTGGCATTCGTGAGCACTGGTGTTGGCACTTCCAAATCCTCGCTCTCTCGGCGTCCCACGCCGTGTACTGGCAACCGGGCACTTGGGAATCCACACCAACTATCCATCTGCCATCTTGATTAGCGCCTTAAGCACTGGTTGCCGGTGCCCCAGAGACCAGCGGTGGGCAAGCGAATTAGACTGCTGTGCCACCCAAGTGCCCGTCTCTGCGACTTTAATCCCCCCGTGCCACTTATTTTAGAGATTTTGGGTTTATTTTGGTTGATGGTTTTGTAAAATCAAGCAGATTTCTACTCTCTAGATGATGAAGATTTTTTTTTTTTTTAGCTTGCTTTGTGTACTTTTGAATTCCGTGGTTGCCAGATCCCCTGAGAGAAACAAGCAACCACGTCTGCGGTGAGAAAAAGAAAAGCCCAAAAGAGGCGTCTCACTCTGTGAGAGTGTGGCCAGTTAAAAAACAATAATATGTGTAATTTCCTTGGAGAGAGAGCCAGAAAAAATGTTAGGGATGTATTGATGCGTGATGCCCACGGTTCGATTCGATCCGCGATACCGATACCGATACTGATACTGTCGTTTCCGTGTCGTAAAGAAATGCAAAAGCGTGGACATTTTCTTGAACCCGTTTTCAAACAGTTAACCTAAATGCCTACAGGGGGGTCGTAAAAAAATTATATCGCAGCTCCGTCGTATCTCAAGTAATCGAGTAAAAACACGTTTTTTTTTTTACATTTCTACGATTCTACTACACTCAAAATCGTGTGCTTTTCTTCGTCTAAGAAGGTCAACTTAAATCATCTTGGGCTCCCTGCCATTGAAAGAAATGAAGCGTTTTAAACGCAGCGGGAGCGCGACACGACGGCGCCCTCTGCTGTTCAGAAAGTGCAGTTGCATCTGCGTTACGAGGGCAAACGTCAGAATTTGTAAATGCCTTTATAGAACATTTAGCACAGAGCTGCTTGAAATCGGCGGACCTGGCAACCGTGTTTGGTTCTCTGGTTCCGCTTGCGTACGCGCTCAGACCGAGAAACCCAACTACTGGGATAAAACCCTGCTCTGTATCAGGTTCCTTGATCTGATCTCCGGACCCAGCAGGACGCCCTGCAGTAGGTTTAAGATGGCCTAATTGTTAAGTGTAAATAATATATGATCAGGACCGGCCCGTGATGGATGGGGCGGGGCCGGAGGGGTAGTGGACCTCAGCAGAAGGGCCATTAGTGAGTATGTTTTAGCCCGGAACGGAAATGTTTCTATAGTTTAGAACGACTGATTAATGAGTTATTAGGTACAGCTGTACCCGAAAACCTGACCTCTGGACAGCATGTCCCGTCCATCTAGGTGTCCACGTTACGGGTCACGGGTCCACACCACCCTGGAGGGGTTACCTGGTACAGGTAGAGGTCCGTCTGTGATGTCACGTATGGTTTAACGTCGGATCTGAGTGCCGCTTACGTTTGGGCAGCGCAAGTTTGACGTCCCACTCCTGCTCTGACCTCAGCTTTCGGCCTAATTGTTGTGCTCCATCCTGACTCAGAGGAAGTGTGTGTGTGTGTGTGTGTGTGTGTGTGCGCGTGTGTGCGCGCGTTTCCTCCTCTCACTGACTCACGTTTCAAGCGCAGATTGTGGCTGTTCAGTCACTTGTTTGTCACATAGTCATCAGCCGGTCCATCGGGCCGTCTGACACTCGCGGTCCCAAATCTGGCCTTGGTGTAATTCCGGTACTAATTCTGGAGACGTGACTGAGAGTGAACCGTCGTTTTCCGAGCGTGGTCCGGTGAGCAGAACCCACAGCGGGGTTTGGTTCACGGTTCGGCTTGATCAGAATCAGAATATCCCTACGGTGCGCCTTTTTTAAATAAAGAGTGAGCAAGGGGTCGGGTCAAAATTACCCCCGAGTCAGTCTTTAGGGGTGCAATGACCGGGTCGTTTTTGGGTCGTTAAAGGTTCAGAACGTGGGCGTGTCTGTGAGCTAACATAAAAGGCTCTTTATTTGGGGTCGCTGCTGCAGCTTTGGGGACACTCCGTGGTTAGGGGTCGTGCCGAAGGGCAACGGCAACAGCACGATGTGGAGGACTGGGGCTTCCGATTTGATGCATCTTTTGATGTAGCTTCAAGGAGAACATACCAAACTCCGGGCCTTTCTTCTGTGATGGAAAAGGCGACCTCTGGCTGCTCCCTTGTGGTGAGACTGGGCCTTACATCTAACAGATTTAATTATGTTTTTTTTTTGTTTGTTTATTTATTTATTTATTTTTTTGCAGCTTTCCCCAAACTGAGAAAGCCTGGGGAGCCAGTGGCAAGGAAAATCCCTAATTATATCATAATAAGGACGTCCTTGACAGGACCAAAACTCAAAAAGGGACTCATAAGGTGACTCGGATATTATTTAAAGCTTTTGGCCAAGCAGCCGTGGGTGAAGGACTTGCCATTAGGGTCCAACCGTGCCCAGTCTTAACCACTGCCCGGACTACGGTCCGGACCCTGACCCTGTTCGTAACAGATCGTTATCCTAATGATCATTACGGTAACGGGATGATCCACATTCCTGCTCTTAACAACCGAGCTGCTGTAGCGACTCCCGGGAGACACTCTGGGGAAGCTGAGGAACGTGATGTGAATCCCTCGTGTGTGTGTGTGTGTGTGTGGGGGGGGGGGGGGACTTTTTTATAATGCAGCCTACATCTCTGACCTTAATGAGTTCCTCTATTAGAATTCGATTTCCCCGGCGTCTCAGAAAACGTAAAAAAAACCAGAACCGCTCGAGCAGGGGGACGTGAGAAAGAAAAAGGGGGTCACCGATGTTTCGAGTCGATCTGCTGACGAGTCACCGGCACGCTTCGTTTTGATAATTAACGCGGAAAATTGCAGATTGCGAGGTCGTTGGGCGTCGCGTGATTCTCTCCGTTCTGTGGTGATAACTCTTCAGTTCATCATCCTAACGAATAATCCTGACGGTGCCCGACTCTTATCTCAGTGTGAGCTATAAATAATAATAAATCAAAAATCAAACAAAAGATTTACAGTCTGAGCATATAAGTCAAGTCAAAGTCAAATTTATTTCTGTAGCCCTTTTTACAACGCAGCATCGTCTCAAAGCGCCTTTATAATCTTATATTATAGGATCTTAAAATTCCAATCCCAGATTGAACGAGCCTAGGGCGACAGTGGCAAGGAAAATCCCTGAAAAGTAGAAGGAAGGAACCTTGGGAGGAACCAAGACTCAAAAAGGGACCCCAAGTTGTAGTTACAGTAAAATTAGGTAAATAATGCAATTTAAATCAATAATAAAATCGGAATAAATAATACAATAGATTTACGACAACGAGTCTTCAGAGGTAAGTTATTAATGGCACATGATCTCCTAATCACTAAATGACTGAGGGAGTTCCTGCCCTCTGGTGGGACTGGTTTCTGTTGATGGAGACCAGTAGAGTGATCCTGAGGTGGAGGAACATCTACGTATGTGGTGCTGGAACTGGTACCGGAACATCAGCTCAGAGAGAAAAGAGAATATGTAGTTACTTATGGGTTAGGAGCACAGAGTCTATTATCAATCCCTGATACCATGTGCAGCATGAAACTCCGGCAGCACTGCTATAGCAGCGTAGCTAAAGGGAGAGAGCCAGAATTTATTTCTATAGCGTTTTTTATAACGAAGCACCGTCTCAAATCAGCTTTATAATCTTTATATGATCTTAAAACCCCAATCCCGAAGTGAGCAAGCCTAGGGCGACAGTGGCAAGGAAAATCCCTAAAGGTTGTAAAGAAGAAACCTTGGGAGGAACCAAGACTGAAAAAGGAACCCCCATTTTCCGTGGGTGTCCCAGATGTTAATTAGGATAGTTTTTTGAGGGCTGGAACAGGTACAGGAGTATCAGCTCGGAGAGAAAAGAGAAAATGTAGTTACTTATTGATTATAATCACATAGCCTATTAATAATCACTACATGAGAATGAAACTCCTACTAATCGTTAGATTTTACTTTTACACAGTACTCAATATTCGGTTTGTAGGCTATTAGGATTGTCCCGACGTTACCAAAGGGTGTCGTTTTCTACCCCGTGTCTCTGGGATCAAACGGACCCAGGCCGGCGAGCCTCCCAAACGTCCGGCGAGCCTCCCTGAGCTTTAGCAGCGTGAGGTGGAAATGATGAAGCTCTCGGTTCCTTCTCTGTTCTCTGAGACAGTAGGTGACCTCATCAGGAAGTGCATAAATAGACGAGGGCGTCACTGTCTCTCTCGGTTTAGCAGACGTGTCCTTCTGAACGCTTTCTCTCGACCTCACGTTCCACTCCCGGCGCCCTTCCCCCACACAGGTTGTCCCACACCTGCTCACGGATTTTCCAAAAACAGTACAGGAGGGGATTCGGGGTTGCCATCATACCCCGTTAGGATGTGCAGGAGGGTTCAGGGGATCGGAGCAGGGTGTTTTTAAGATAGGGCAGAACGGGGGCTCGGTGGGGTGGCACCGCCGCCTCACAGCAAGAAGGTCCCGGGTTCGACCCCAGGGTGTGGGTCCTTTCTGTGTGGGGTCTGCATGTCCTTCCCGTGACTGTGTGCCTGTGTGTGTGCCCTACAATGGATTGACGCCCCATCTAGGGTTGTTCCTGCCCTTGCGCCCAGATGCGCAAACTGGTGGTACAGTCGATTCCGGTTAATGGGACCACATCGGAACACGATCATTTTGATCCTAATGAGCGGCTGGTCCGATTAAACGAACATGCCCTATGTTAGAAGACGGGACGTGCTATGTAATATATTAAATGTTTATTAAACCTTTATTGTACGATTTACACGTATAGCGAACGTGCAAAAAGAACTACTGTTCCTTACCAACTTTGTTCATTGAAAAAAAATTTGCAACAATCTACAACACAATGTTTAGGTACTCAGCATGCGAAGAATAATACTGTAAAAAAAAAAAAAAGTTGTTACTAAATTCCAGTCGACGTTTGAAGAACTTATCCAGTGTGATCTGACCCGCTTTTGCTGTGGCTAAGTGGCTTCTTTTTTTATAGTAAATGGAAATGCTAGGCAAAGACCTGTAGGTGGCAGTAGAGGGTAGCGTTTTTGGGTAGTGATGCCAGAGACGAAGAGTTTCTTGGGATATTACATACTGTACACGTTTTTGGTCCGATTATAAAATTAGACGTATATAATAGATTTGTTTCCGTACTTTAGGATTTGGTCTGAATAAGCGGCTGGTCCCATTAACCAGTGGTCCTATTAACCGTAATCGACTATCTTCATCGATTTTTAGCTCAAAATATTGCTTTTTTAAAAAAAAAAAAAAGAATAAAAATGCGGCGTAAACTTGTTGTCGCAGTGCAGCGTTTGGCTCTGTTTGTCAGTTATTGACGTGATGTATTCAGATTACTCCGATTGTACAGTGTATACCGGAATATCTCCCAATATTCATCTGATCGTACCATCTACTTAACGTACTATCAATAAGCGATACCAATGGTTTCAGGTAGCTGGTAGTTCTACTAACTCACAAATAAGCCATGAGCTAATATGATTTGCATAGCAATATTACTCACATTTGATTCTAAATGTTAATTCTATAGGTTACAGGGGCCTTGTTAACCCTTCGAGGACCAAGGGACATATTTGTCCCATACATGTAAATGGACCCCAAATGCAATCGAAACATCCTACGGTCCTGAAAGGGCAAAAAAGCCTTAAGAGTTTCTTTCTTAACCCTTTTGGGACCTTATGAAACAAAAAAGTCAAATATGACCTAAAAAGCCTGTTTAGGACTCCACAGACCTCTATGTCTCAGTTTCCAGCTTTATTTAAGAAAGTACCCCATTGTAAGACATACATTGTGGTGCCTGTCTCACAGACTCACAGAGAGCAGTAAAATATTTAGAGGAAACACATTAAGTCTGGCCTGTGAAGCGCCTGAATATGATTATTCACTAATGTTCCTCCCAAACCCCCCACTGAGAGAAAGCAGGAGAGAAAAGAGGGGCTGAACACGGATAATAACATACCATATTGTCCTGTTTTCCTTCCAGACTTTTTCCGTTTTGACGTTACTTATTAAACCATGGTCATGTTCTGATTCTGCATCCTCAGGCTTTCGCTTTATCTTCGGTTTCCCTTCATATGAAAGGCAGATGATTTGTGAGTGCTCATGAGATAATAATCACTCGTTCGTCACATTAAGAGGCGCTGTCCTGCATACCGAGCTGGTCTCCTGAAATATGAGGTCTAGTGAATGTCTAGCTCAATACAAAAGCTAATCTAACAAGTTTTTTAATTAACCACACAATCAACGTCAACCACACAAGACACGTTTTGTGTCTGGCATTAACCTCTTTAGTTCCGCACCAGAGCAAGGGAAGTTTGGCTCATTTGTTACACATTTCTAACATCAGAACTTCATATGTTTCTAGATTCATCCCTCCATTGACGTAGAAGGGGTTGTACCGATACCCCATTAACCCTCTAAATATAATTCGATTTAAATTATTCTTAGTAATTCATTCTAGTAAAAGATATTCAAGTGAAATCTAGTTCCGCTTAATGCACACCTTGTGGCGTGTGGTGGGCCAGTCGTGCCCACTGGGAAACTGGGCGCAAGGGCAGGAACAACCCTAGACAGGGTGCCAATCCATTATAGGGCACACACACACACACACACACACACACACACACACACACACAGTCACCAGAGAGAGAGAGACCAATTAGCCTAATACGTACGTCTTTGGACTGTGGGAGGAAACCGGAGCACCCAGAGTAAACCCATGCAGACTCAGGGAGGACATGCAGACTCCACACAGAAAGGACCCAGGTTGCTCCACCCTGGGATTGAACCCGGGACCTTCTTATTGTGAGACAGCGGTGCTACCCTATTTGTATTTGTATTTATTTTCATTATTGTGTTTTCTGCTGTAATTGTCAGTTATTATAATACTTATATTATAATATATTATAATTATACATATTTCATTTTCTCTAAAACGGTTTGATTTGAACATATTTCATTTAATAGGGTCCTAACCGCTTTAGAAGGTTTCTTATTTATAACATTTAGGGTTTTTTCCCCCTGCCACTATCGCCCTAGGCTGGATGAAAAAACCCCTATTAAGCCACTTTGAGAAAATGCTCCACTGCCAAAAGCGCTATAAAAGAAATCTAGCTTGACCTCGCAGCCTGTACAGCCAGCTCGCTAATCCATGTGACACACCCACAAACCATTCAGTGCAACTGGGATTTTTTTGGGGAGGAAACTGCAGTACCTCTACAGAGGACAACAGGGCAACCCTCACAGAAGTAGTAACTGCAGCATGAAGCAGTCTTTCTTTTCTATATTTCTGTAGTGCTTTTTCTGTGGTCTTTGGGTTTGGGCGGGCGTAGGAGACTATAGCAGAGTGAAGTGGGAGCAATCAGACGAGGGCTCTCTGTACACCTGAGGCAGCTCTGACCTTAACACTGACAGGGTTCTGTGTGTGTGTGTGTGTGTGTGTGTGTACGACTCTGCGTCTTTACTGTTGATCGTAAAAATGCTCATGCTTACCGAGTAGGCCAAGGGGAAGGAAAGAAGTGGGGGTGGGTGGGGGTGTTATCATTCAAAGAGAATTTTTCACCACCTGTTTGAAGGAGATCAAAAAGCTCACAGCACATAATACATTTAGACACAGGAAGATACACTGTATAGACAAAAGTTTGTGGACACCGTTTCTGATGATTGAGCTCTGCTGTTCTAGCAAAGCACTTGTAACACAGTCATGTTATAAAGCATATGTTTCTGAATGGGCGGCTCGGTGGCTCGGTGGGGGGGGCACCGCTACATCACAGCAAGAAGGTCCCGGGTTCGATCCCAGGGTGGAGCGACCTGGGTCCTTTCTGTGTGGAGTCTGCATGTCCTCCCCGTGTCTGTGTGGGTTTACTTAGAGTACTCCGGTTCCCTCCCACAGTCCAAAGACATGCGTGATTGGTTAATTGGTGTGTCTAAACGATGGATTGGCGCCTCGTCTAGGGTTGTTCATGCCCTTGCGCCCAGAGTTGCTGGGTAGGCACTGGCTGGCCCATGACCTGTGTGGATTAAGCAGAAGATAATGGATGGATGGATGAATGGATGGATGTTTCTGGATTCTTCATAGACAAACAGTGGCGGTAGAATAGGATGTACTGATACCCCAGGGACTCTCAGTGTTACACATTTCAAAATCCTTCTGTCCTGATGTCATTTAACAAAATGCACTGAGAATTGGTTTGCTAACTTTGATTAAGAATTGACTGACTTGTTTAGAACATTGACCTCGACTCCATCAGACACCTCGAAAATAAACTGGAATGATAAGTGAGCCAGGGCTTATTGTCTATCACCAAAGCCGACCTCACAGTCGTGTTCCAAAATCAATTGAAAAGCCCTTTTAGGAGAACAAAGGTTGTTGTAGCAGCAAAGGTGGGGGGCACTAACTCAACACTAACACCCATGTTTTGGGGGTTCGTTTTTGGGCGTCCACAAACTTTTGGCGCCTTCGCCTATTTCGTCCAGTGCATATATAAGCAGAACATTCTGAGCTCATCCAGGGAGAGGCCTAATCAGTCCGTGACTGGATCTGTATCAGTGGAACTATCCACCCACACATACACACATTCTCAGATGCACACAAGAACTCAGGTGTCGCCTGCTGGATCCTTGTCAAGCTCATTATGTAAATGAACTTTGGAATAATTGCATCACGTCCTTAAGGCATTCAGATTGAGACTGACTTGACAGTGTTCTCAAGGGAGAATTAGATAGACTGTTGAAAAACCAGCGAACCAATCGCACTGTTTCTATTTGCAGCAATGTGTGTTGTTGGCATGGTAGCACACACATCGAATACTTACTGCTGGCTTGTTTTTTTGTGTGTTTCAGCTGTCGCACCAGTAACAGGAAGAGCCTGATACTGACCAGTACATCGCCGACCCTGCCACGACCTCACTCGCCTCTGCCAGGACACATAGGTAAACACCGCTTCTGACTTCATGCTTAAGCTAATGTGGGCCATGGTCATGTTTTTTCAAAACGCAGGTATGTACCGTTTATCGGCCGCATTATGTACCGTAAAACAGGCTGTCGATCAAAATAATGACTATTATAACTATTAGGCCAGACTTTTTTAATTGCTTGTTTCTCGGATGTTCCTACTTAAGAATCTACTGAGGAGGGAGGAAAAAAATGTTTCAGCACTTTTCAATTTCTCGAGGACTATGTGGAATCAATACAAGGAAGGAGGAAGAAATAAAAATATTTTTTTATTTAAAAATAAAATGTATTTAACCTACAACTAAATTAAAGTAAATCTGGGAAAAAAAAATGAACAGAAGAAAAAAGTTGGCTATCCACCGGAGGGCGGAAAAAGCTAAACTTTTTTTTTTTTTTTTTTTTTTAAATTTCAACCATTGGCGCTGTGGCGGATCCGAGAAATTTTTAAAAAATGTTTTTTTTTGTATTCTTCAAATATGATCATCGGCGGATCCGCGAAACAAGCAATAAAAAAGTCTGACCTTATCATCTTTAAAACTTATGGTCCGGTTGGCATTTAAACTGTATATTGTAAGCTCAGTTCTGTTGGCTCAGTGATAAATGCAGGGCAGGGACTGGGTTCGAATCCCAGATGGTGCTTGAAAACTGAAGTTTGGATGGTGAGTATAGGGAGTTATGCAATGCACCAGACCTTCTCTCATGAGCTTGGCCCGGATAAGCGGGGGCAAAATGGAATTATTTATTTTACTGTAAGTGACAGTAACTGTTAGCTGCTTCTTTTTCTTTCTTATTCCTTTTACTCAGGAAGCAGTCCACTGGACAGTCCTCGTACCTTCTCTCCCAGCGGCCCAGCCCACTTCTCTTTTAGTTCATCTAGAAGGTACAAGATCTCATGAACACTCACTTTGTCACTTCGACTGTTTTAAATCATCTAAAATCACAAATTACCTCCAAAACTTACAGTTTCAAACACCTACACCAATAACAGAAATAATCTGATCTGAATCACCTGATTCTCTTATAAAATCCATTTTAAAACAACTGATAAAGTCACTTTATTAAATTCAGTTACTGCTCATATTGATACATTATATACTGTAGGCAAAAGTTTGCGGACACCCAAATTACATCCAAAACATGGCTAACTGTATGGAGTTTGGCTCTCACCTTTGCTGCTACATCAGCCTTTGTTCTTCTAAAAGGCCTCACTTGATTTTGGAACATACCTGTCATTTCAGCTTCTGATGTTAGACAATAAGCCCTGGCTCACTCTTGATCATTCCAGTGCATCATTTTCAAGTTCAAGCATTTTCTGATCAAGCTACCTTCAAAATTCTGTCAAAACCAATCAGGTTATCTGTTAAAGTTGGAAGACACATCCTCTGTGCACTTTGTTTAAGGACAGCAGGCCAGGAAGTCGATTACTGGGGTATCAGTACAACCCATTCTGCTGGCACTGTTTGTCTATAAAAAAAGAAGAAACAACGCTTTGTATTATGACAGTGTTATAGTTAAGTGTTGCTGAATCAGCAGGTGTCCACAAACTTTTGTGTTATGACATTGTTAGATACAATCTCTGAGTAATAACAAAACCCATTCCAGCTTCCCGTTCTGCCCTTGGACCGCCTCTGCCTGCACTGGTCGGCCATTTGGTTACAATCATTGTTCTGAAAATCAATATCCAGTATGAAGACGTCTTCAGGGCTCCTGAATAGTCGGTAGATCACAGTCACGATCATCAATGATGATTTAGTTGTTGATACCTGGCAGTTCAACCGACCTTTAAGTCTAGAAATCAATAGCAATTTGTGTCCGTAAACTTATGTATACATGACGTTGCCAACATCCCAATAATAGTGCATTTACATTCAGTGACTTGGCAAATGCCTGCACCAAGAGCGGCTTCCAATTGGATAAGGTCCTTCCTCAAGGGCCCGTGAGTGTCAGCCTGACTTAATGATCAGCCATCAACATCTAAGATTTGTTTACAATTAGATAATATTTGAGTTACTGTAGCCTTTCTGTCAGCTTGAACCCCTCCGGTTGTTCTCTGGTGACTTTTGTCATCAACAAGAAACTTCCACTCACTGAATACTGCATCATGCGGAGATAAAACTCCAAATTCTAGAGACTGTTAGGAGAAAATTCCAGGTGATTGTTACGATAGGGCATCCCGGAGATCTCGCAAGACCATTCCTGGTCTCGCTAAATCCCCAGGATCCCTATCAAGATTTTAAGATCCGGAGCCCATAATGCAGCAACCACAGACATACAACGAATGACAGTAACAAAAGGACATTCAATCAACATAAAGGAGGTGTCAGGCATAACATAAATAAAAAGAGTCCCACGTGAGAGTCCAGAGGCGACCAAGGGGTCGAAAGTCCAGAACTCCGGTGTGGGGGCACCAGGGGCCCACAAGACGACCAAGGTGCCGGGATCCACCCACGGCAATAGTCCCAAGGGTCCGCAGGACGAGTCGGGTGCCGTGGGTCCACAGGAGCTAGGGCTTCGGGGTCCATAGCCGGCGAGAGCGCCGAGGGTCCGCCGAGTGGCACAGGCTTGAGGGTCCATGCGTGGCTCAGGTGCCGTGGGTCCACGCACTGCCATGGGTGCTGGGGGATCCGACATAAACGACACGGACCCGGGACTCCAACTCAAAAGCCTGCAGGCCGACGGACCACGTGAAGGCGTAATAATAACTAAAAAGTGAAAGTAAGAAAACCTGAACAAAAATAAAATAAAGGGACAAAAAAGGGGATAAAAGAAAGGACGGATCTTAAGACGGTCTCTAGCAGCCGAGGATTGGACTGTCCTTGACGGCCGAGGATCCAATAACGGCCTCTAATGGCCACGGATCCGGGGGTGGCCTCAAGCGACACCGGGATCAGCCCCGATCAGCCGCGACTCAAAACTGCATCTAGTAACCGTGAGTCAAGCGGCTGATAAAAGAAATACAAACTTAACTAATAACCGAAAGCGCGCGCACACGGGGACGTAAATAACGCAGCGCGAACCCTAACAGTGATCAGCATTTATAGAAATATACAAACCAGCCTGGCTGAGACCAACCATCATACCTGGGTCAAAATCACTGAGATCACATTATTTCCCCAATCTGTTATTTTGGAGTGAACATGACGTAAGGCTACGTACCCACAGGGTTTCATACATCACTCCGCTGCCACGTGTGCAAAAGTCTTAGGCCACCATATGATTTGTTGTTTTAACAGTGCTATAATGATCATACTGTGGTAGCCTAGTGGTTAAGGTACTGGACTGTGGGCCAGAAGGTCCAGGGTTCGAATCTCACTTCTGCCACAGTTGGGTCCCTGAGTAAGGCCCTTAAGCCCCAATAGCTTGGATTGTAAGACTTTATTAATTGTAAGTCACTCTGAATAAGAGCGTCTGCTAAATGACATAAATGTAAATCAAATATAACATATATTGTTAAGTGGAGCCTGAAATTTCACACAAGCATATTATCTTTTCCAGTGATTTAGGTTTTACGATTTAGCATATTTTTTTACCCCGTTCCCCTTCTGAAAAAAAGGAGTTTCTTCACCTGCTCCCCTTTCAAAAAATGTCATGGTCACGCTACTCCAGACTGTAGAAGGGTTACATTAGCATCTGGATAAAGCTGTTATTAATCAAGTCTAATGGGAGATCACACTAAACAGAGTTGTGAAAATGTTCCATGGTTGATATGTCAGTTCTTCCAGGTCCACCTGACCTTCTAATACAAAAATATATTTGTCATTGTAAAACAATACAGATATTAAATTGATGTTTATATTACTAACAGTGCTTTAAGTGATTTCAATTATCCAATGGTGCCAAGGTCATCAAAATACACTGCTCATAAAAATCATATTTCATTATGGGATGTTTCATTTTGAAATACAGTCAATTCCGGTTAATTGGGCCACATCGGGATGCGATGGTTTTGGTCCTAATAACGATTAAACGAACATGCCCCATGTAACAAGACAGGATGTGCTATGTAACATATTAAATGTTTATTAAATCTTTATTGTACAATTTACACGTATAGTGAACGTACAAACAAGAACTACTGTTGCTTACGGTTGGTCCCATGAACCGGTGGTCCAATTAACCGGAATCGACTGTATCCCCCATTTTTGTGAGCAGTATATTAAGGTAATGTTGATCATCAGTCATTCACTAGTAATTTTGTAATTTTTGTAATTTTGTCTTTGTTTACTGACCTTCTGATGTCTGGAGTGATGAGCCAATTTGTGCCAAAAAAAAAACAAGCACAACGGCATTAACAACATTTCTATGTTCATATTGTTAGGGTTCCTACCTTCCCCCGGTGCGTTCGGCCGTCCTCGCTGGTCGCCATTACAGAGCCATCGGTGGGACGGC